>PVJL010007438.1:31891-78275 GCA_004026885.1 Lyroderma lyra | reverse complement strand
AACTATTGGACATAGACAACAGTTTAGTGGTTACCAGAGGGTAAGCAGGGGAAAAGGCAGTAGAAGGGGGATGGAGTCAAATAATATATGGTGACAGAAGGAGGACTCACTCTGGGTGGTGAGCACACAATATAGCTGATGTATTATGGAATTGTACACTTGAAACCTATATAATTTTACTAACCAATGTCACCACAACGAATTTAATTTTGAAAAGTGTATCAACTCTGTAATAGCCTAAATTTAGCAACTAAAATGACATTTACAAAGAAAAAATAATGAATTATATTTGAGCAATAGTGTAATATAGAAACCAATCTAATACAGCCGTACCTTGGTACTCAACTGCTTTGAAACTCGTGGAATTTGGTACTCACACATTTTGATGTGAAAATTTTGTCCCAGTACTCATCATTTGGTACTGGATGTGGAGACTAGAACTTGTCAGTGCCAAATGCCTTGTGACTGACTACTACACTTCCCAGCTGAGACAAAAGGTCACATGTTAGTCATGCAGTAGCTCTTGCCCTGTGCACATCCCCTTTTGGTCTTACCTTAGCTTCTGTGGTCATTTTGTGTGTCTTTGGTTTGGGAACACATTGAATTTATTTACATTATTTCTACAGAAAAAAATGTGTTTGGTACTTATCATTTTGGATATTTGTTTTGCCTCCTGGGACCAATTAATGATGAGTACTGAGGTACCACTGCAGTTGTAAGGATGAAACCAAAGACAATTAAATGCTTAGAACAAGACACCACAAAGTCACGTACAGTAAATATCTGAGTCATAAAGGTAAACCAAGGGGATCATAAATTGACCCTTGCCGTTGAGTCACAAGGGAATAAAAACCTGATAAAATGCAATCTGACTAAATAATTTAAAGCACTAGCATTCTATTGGCATAAATTACTTCTTAAAGAGTTGCCATTGTGGTCAATGTAGTTGTTTATGCAGGAATAATGAATAATAGGAAAGTTATTAATATCTTTTAGGTAGGAAGTTAAATTACTAATCAAACAAACAAAAATAGAGGACTGAGGAAATTACATCATTTGTCACAGTGACAAATCTACAAAAATGTAAGAATAGGAACTTAAACATAGACCTCTCACACTGAAGAAATCATGTTCTTTTATTGCTGCTTTTCCATTTAGGGAGTAAGAGATTTTTCACTTCATAATCACTAAGAAGCAATTGTTTGAACAAACAAATGTGTAGGTGGAGAAAAAGAATTTTCACACAAGCATACTATACTAATTTACCAACTGGTAAGGGATATTAACCACTTGTTCACAGGCATTATCCTGTTACTGGGATTATTTGTAATATATTTAAGGTCAGTCATGGAGCTGGGAAAAAAACAAATGGTTTTCTACCTCAATTGTATGCTGGAATCCTAAGGTTCATTGAGAAATATTTCATTTTTAAATAGCCAAAGCATATCAAAAGTACTCCATCAGTTACATTTTACTTCGACAGTAAAAAATGAAATTGCTTTCATTAGCCTGCTTATATTCAGGCTAATAATGACAGCCCACAGGAGCAATGTGCAAATCTATTTATTCAGTTTCTATAATGAGAGAACAAAGATGTGTATAAATAAAAAGAAAGGCCTATTAAATGGATTAAAACTTTTCTTCCACTGATGACTAAAAAATAGTAACAGTTTTGCAAATTCTGCAAATTACATTGAGAATTGTTTGAGTCCATTTCAGTGTTATACTTTCTGTGCTTGTCATAAAAGGATGTTTGAAAGCCTTTCCTAGTGATTCGTTAGAAATACATACTCTTAAAACATTCTCCTCTCCAAACAGGCCCTCCTAATTCAACCTTAAGTGTGACATAACAACTTGGTCAGCCATGTGACTAGAACCTTTAAACTCTATGCTCTGTCCACCTGAATTGCATTCTATTATGTTGATTGTGCAAAAAAGCATGTCCTAACCCCTCAATATTTTCTCCAGTAACACTCTTCCAAATGAGTGTACCCTACTAATAGCAAAAAATAGGTTGACCAGACATACCATTTAAACGGGACAGAAAACAATGGTACTGTCCTGTTTTAAATGGTATGTAGTCAGCCTGATTTCACTGAACTAAACTCAAGGTGTCAGTAGGCTGACCATACGTACTGTATGAAACGGGATAGTACTGTTGTTTTCTGTCCCATTTAAAATGATATGTCTGGTCAACCTACCAAAAACTAAATTTTAAAATGTAACCATTAATCTGTTAGAACTGTTCACTTTACACCTATTACATAAAAAGTATTTCAACCTAGAAATAGAAATTACAGAAGAGAATACACCCATTCTGATTTTTAGCAACTTAATGAAATAACTTTATGAAAGGGTATCTTTAGTAATCACCAAATTGAGTAAACAAATCATTCTTAAATTGACCAATAAATCCATAAATATTGTGCTATGTGCAGCACAACTATGAAATATATCTGACCCTCACCTTTAACATCCCTCAACTTCAAAGAAAAAATTCAATGCAATAAATGACAAAATAGATCCTCTAGAGTGAGGCAGGAAAGCTTAAAATTACTATAGTACACATTTGTTCAAAATCCATTTACCTTTAAGTAAGAACATTTCACTTTTCTTTGTTGTTAATCCCTTTGTTGGCTCCATGCAAGATGTCCTATTTTCAAACAACCTAATTAAAATATGGGCAAATGTCTTTGGAGAACAGACATTTCTCCAAAGACACAAAAAAATGGCCAACAAGCACATGATAACATACTTAACATCATTAGTCTTTAGGGACACACAAAATCAAAATCATGAGATGCTACTTCACACATTAAAAAACAAAACAACAGAAAATAACAAGTCTCAGCAAGGCTGTGGATAAACTGAAACCACTGTATATTGCTGATGGGAATGTAAAATGTTTCCACAACAACTGTGGAAACCAGTTGTAATTCCTCCAAATGTTAACACAGAATTATGTTGACATTACAATCCCATTCCTAAATATAATACCCTAAGACGTGAAAACAGAAACTCAAATACTTGTACATAGATATTTGTAGCAGCTCTATTCGCAAAAGTTGAAGGTGAAAATAACCCAAATGCCCATCTATGGGTGCATTACTATAAACAAATTGTAGTATATGCATGCAATGGGATATTATTCCCTGTTATTAATTGATATTGAAATGTCATTCCATATAAAAGAATGAAGCACTGATACATGCTACAGCAAGGATGTCTCTGGATTTAGAGACAAAAAACGAATTGGTGGTTTCAAGGGGCCATGGAAAGATTGAGGACTAACAGCTTAAAAGGCATGGGTTTTATTTGGGATCAATGAAAATGCTTTAGAACTAGATAAAATTGGTGGTCGCACAACATTGTGAATATACTAAATGTAACCAAATTGCTTGGTTAGTTAAATGATTATATAATAACATGATATTATCTGAATTTCACTGCAATTAAAAAAATTACAAAGCTTGGACAATCAATCTTTTATTTGGAACTTTATTCATTAAGTGAGAGATGAAATTATGTAAAAATAATTAACCCTCTCTCATTACAATGGAAATGTTATATAATGGTGATGATTTTTATTGGTATTATAATTATTGCTGATTCTTATTGATTTATACTTCTTTTTTGTACCCCAAGGCACCAAATACATTTCTATGCACAGAATACAGAATAAATCT
Source organism: Lyroderma lyra (assembly GCA_004026885.1). NCBI lineage: Eukaryota > Metazoa > Chordata > Mammalia > Chiroptera > Megadermatidae > Lyroderma > Lyroderma lyra. Next base: position 74,589 of record PVJL010007438.1, on the reverse strand, counting down.
ATGAGGGAGAGGTTCCTCAGCTTCCACATCTATCAATTAGACTTATAAAGCTTTGCACTTTCACACCTAGACACAGCTGCTGGTTTCATCATTCTACCATAGTATTCCAAATCACACTGCTCTCTTTTTACTCTAAACAGCATATTTGTAACCCCAATTTGATCCTAGAAAATAATGAGATGCCATAATGAAAGCTACTAGTCCTCTCCTGAAAACTCTACTTTGATATTTCTCTCAAAAAGAAATTTCTCACTAATTTGACTCTGTGTATTTCAAGTGCTGAAATTACAGATAAAATTCTTAAGACACCAGAGTTTACTTCAGACCATTAATCTTCGAAATCTTACTAACGACATTGCTTTTTCTTTGAAAATTACCCAATCTATACTCTAACTTTCACATCTGTGTCATCTATTGATTTAGGAGTTACAGCTACTCCTCATTAATCAAAGAGTTTGCCAAACTGCTCATAGTTTTCCTGTCCAATTCAAATTCTATCATCATCTTTGGTGACTTAAAAGTTCAACATCAAATATGAATTTTTACCACAATGAAGTTAAACATACTTTCTTTGATTATACAACCCAAAATCCAAAGGCTTCAAAATAACAATTTGTAATGACGCCCAGAGCTCTACCTCCATCACTAATCTCTCTCATCCTTCACCTATGCACATATCAATCTTGAAATCTCCCAGGCACTTCAAAATGAACCTGATCAAACTTAAATTTTAAATGCGTCCTCTTCTCACAGTAAATCTTTCTGCTCTCCAATCAGGAACCAATGAATCATCCTTGACCTTTCCCTCACCCTAACAGCCTATTGGTCACCTTCTCTTGTAATTTCTATCATTAGAAATCTACCTTGAATCTATCTATATTCGTGTCTGAACCTTAGTTGGTGTCTTCATCATTTCTTATTTAGATTACTGAAACACCCTTCAATTGTAGACCTTATCTATGAATTCTCTGTATGCCTCAAGGTTAGATCTATGTACAAGGCAAATGTGATCAGATATCATTTCCATTTAAACATTCTATAATTTATCATCTTTGTCATTTTAAGTTCAACATCCTTATAATACATTTTTTGCCATTACTTGTCATCATCAAAGTATCTCCTTTCCTATTTATATACCTACATGCTTTTATTAAACCCTAAGAATGTGTATATGGTATTCCTTTTGCCTGGAATATTCTTAACAATTCCTTGTTTTGATGCTCATTCTACAGAAATCAGTTTTAGTTAATTACCTCTTAGAAGCTTTATTCTCTCTCTGTCACCTTGCAACCACTTACATATGTACTTACTGTTGTCATATCATCTATGCAAAATAATCAAATTATTTTGTACATAAAATGCTTAGTATGATACCTACCAAAGAATACATGATCACTTCAGGCCTGTAAATACATTCATAAAGAAATTAACTAAATAAATTATTTTTAATAAACTGATTTTTAAATTTTTAAATAAATTTATTGGGGTACCATTGATTAACAAAATTATAGAGGTCTCAAGTGCACAATTTTGTATCAACTGCATACTGCATTGTCTGTTTTCCATTCAAAGTCTAGTTTCCTTCCAGCACCAGATAGTTGATTCCCTTTTACCCTTTTCTACCTCCCTCTCCCTTGTCTCAATGAAATTTTTAAAAATAAGTATTTGTAGATACCCATTAAAAATATCTGTGGAAAGTGAAAAAAAGCTTTATAATGTGGATGAATCATATGTGTTTACATAGTTGTAAACAAGAGAACGAAGGTTCTTTTCTTTGTGGATCTAACTTACTGACTTAGGGGGAGAAAAAGCAATAAACTGTAAACCCAAAATACATAAATTCGTGCTGAGTGCAGGTTTCATGAAGGATAACTAATTGGGAGTTGCACAACAGAAATTGTTTTTTTGAAAAGATGGTTGTTTTAGATAATCAGAGGCCGCCTCTTGGAACTGGTGTCATGGAACTAAGCCTTGAATGATAAGTGGGGTCAGCCTCCTGGTGATCCAGGGGGAAAATGTACAGAATGACAGAAGGACAGGTGAAAGGTCCTAAGATAAAGGTAATGTGGCATTTTTATGAAAGTAAAGAGGAGATAGTATCATCAGAAAGTATAAAATGAGGCTGAGGAGATGCACATGTGTTTAGCAATAAGGGCATTTAAAATTTGGACTTTATTATGTTGCGCACAAGGAAGACAGGAAGACATGACAAGTTTTTAAGCAATGAAATGACATAATCTGAATTATTTCGTCATTTCATCGAGGTAATAACAGTTAATTGTGTATGTAAGGCAGTTAATTATAAGGGGATAAGATCTGTTGTGCCAAGAACAGAAACAGGGGAACCAATAAAAAGGTTGTTGTGACTACAATAGTGAAGCAATGGAAGAGGACTAGGGTCGTAGCACTGAAACTGGAGGAGTGAGCAGATATCACTGTCGTTTCGAGGCAGTCTGAGTAAGGACTGCTGACAGGTTACACACGGGGGTGGGTAATAGGAAGGAAGAACACAGCCTGCATCCTAAGTTGTTTGTTGCACAATTTGATGGATGGTTATGCCACGTACTAATATGGGAAAGAAAAACTAAGTGTAAATCACCTAGGTTTTTTTTTATACCAATTTGGACATGCCTCACATTATCCAAATGAAAACATTAGGTAGACCAAGCTTGTCCAACCTGCAGTCCGCAAGGTGCCTGCGGCCCAGGACCGCTTTGGATGCAGCCCAACACAAATTTGTAAACTTTCTTAAAACATTATGAAAATTATGCCTGGACCTCTACTTAAGCTCACCAGCTATTGATAGTGTTCGGGTAGTTTATGTGTGACCCAAGACAATTCTTCTTCCAGTGTTGCCCAGGGAAGCCAAAAGGTTGGACACCCCTGAGACATATGTTATCACAATAGAATGTTCAAATTTGAAATTTTGAATAAAATACTAAAGTTCAGCATATATAAAATACCAAAGCCCCCTTACTGGGGGCTGCAAAATGGAGGTAACTGAGAAGTACTCAGCTTACTCATTATACTTCCTCGAGCGTTTACACTGCTGTGTGGCCGGAAACTGAGGATGTTGTTGAAAGAGATCTACTTAGAGAAAGCTGCTGTTGTACTATAAGCCTCACCCTTCTTCGAAGGAGATTTAATGGAATTATTTAGAGAGCTTAATCTATTGCCCTGCAGTTAGGAAAAAACACACCAAATAGGTATTTTAAACCTCCTTGGGAAATGCGCACTATGAGACACAGACTTACTCTCTGCTTTGGTGGCAGAGCAAAAAGGAGTGGCTGCTGCTTTGGGTCCACCTCGATGCTCAGATATGTCTCAGGAAGAGAATGCTTCAGTGGAGTTTGTGCATCAGCTATGGGCCCTACAGAACTGAGAGCTACCTACTGTTGCAGACTAAAGGGTAACATGAAAATCACAAGGAAAAGATGAGTGTAGGGCTGTGAGAAGGGGTAAGCAACTACAAACTGAACCACACTGGCCAACATCAAGACTGTGTGTGTGTTGGAGAGGGTGGTGGCTCTCTAAACAACCAATAAAATTACCCATTTAAGAAACAGTAACATTTAAATAACTTCTAAACCCAGACATGGTAATAGCATTGTTCAACTATACTAATAAAGAAATTCCTTGCTCTTCCTGATGCCTATTTCCTCCCCATTTTCCCATAAACAATAAGGAAGGACAGAAATACAGTACAGTACATTATATACTTACTAATATATAATTATATAATTAAATAGTAAGGATACTATTTATTCCCTTATTAACTGACAACAAATACTGTCAAGCAGTAAGTCATGCAGGCTACAGCTGGACTTTGTGGGGAGGGAGGGAAAAGTTCAGAGTTGTTTTCTTTTTTATTACACAGATAGAACATTTTTTATTACTAAATTAAGGTCACGTTGACAATTTGCAATAATCATAGAACTTTGTTTCATGAGAATAACTAGGAGAATCATGTGTTCTCTACTGTGTTAGAGATACAAATTGGAAGCCAAAAAAATATATTTGGCATGTAAAGGCATGAAAGTGAGTGAGATAACTCAGAGGAGCTGAGCCTCAAAGAAGCAAATGCATGCTGTTCTTACTCCTGTGGTTCTGAAGAGCCACATGCTATATCTCAGAAAAGGATAAAAGAGTAAAGAAAGATGTCATTTAGGACTCTATTTTCTAATTGCAGAAATACCAGCTATCTAGCAAATTTCTAGACCTGTAATATTTTCTTTTAATTTTGTTAAACTTGTATTTAGAGGAAATAACTAATTCAATGAAAATGGTAAATTTATTTAGCAATAATCAGAGAGATCATTAACTACATTTAAAAAATATTACATCAATCTCACTTAAAATTCAGTCTAATCTTAGCAAATATGTGTAGTACTGTAAGAGAAAGAGAAAACAAGATGCTGAAGCCATAGGTAGGACATAGTGTGGAAACAATAATAAACATTGGATTCACATAAATGGAGTATTGAATCCAGGCTTCTGTAATTTTACTAATCTTCCTAAATGGCAAGATACATCTGCCTCATGTGGTTATTGCGCAGATCTGTGAAGTGATTCAGGCAAAGTACCTGGTGTGGTATTCAGAAAACTATAGGTTTTAGTTCCTTTCATAATATTTTGTAAAGAAGTTACTTTTCCAAGCCACACTTTCTAATTACTATATTGCAAAATACTTGTATATATAAACATATAAATCTGAAAATTCACCCTTTCCTTAAATCTCAACTACAGCTTGGATACTACTTATAAAAAGAATACTTCAGTTATGAAGGTATTTTCTGATTCATTTGCACTGCTATTTCTTCAAATTATTAATAGGTTTTGAAGGCAGATTTCACTTCAGAGAGGTTTTGCTCTCACAGGCTCTCTGCTCACCCCTAGGGCATCCTCTCCCCATAGTCAATTGATTCATTGCACAGTTGTTACAGTTCATTAAAAGAATGAGAGATACTGATAATTCAGCAGACGAGCTCACTGGCCTCTCCATGGCTCAGCTACCACTGTGAGTTTTGCCCTGTGGAACAGGCTGGCATGATGTGCAAGAGTGAAGAAAAAATGGTGCTTGCTTTAAGCCTTTAGGTTTGCTCTGACATCCTTTGTAAATCAAATAATTAAACATCACCCAAGAGTTTCAAGTTGTTTAGTTTTGTTTTCTTCCAAAATTGCTTTGACCAGCGCTGTTTCACACCAGAGACCTGGTGTAAGTTGGTTTTATTTTATATTATTCTGATCTCCATAGGGGCAGCAACAATGGAATTTTAATACCAAGAAAGATCTTACCTCAATACAAAATAATACAACATGGCAGTATACTACAGGGAAAATTGTTAGCAACAGGTACTTTTTTAGTGTGTGCTAGACAACGTGTCAGGTAACTGAATTTTAGTGGTCAACTAGACAAGCATAGGGTGTGAGGAAGGAGAGATAGCATCACAAAGTGATACATTTAATAATGTATCTTGCTACCAGTCAATGACTAGGAAAAATGGGAGATACCGTTGGTCAGAAGATTTACAGACTGTACACACGGGAATTGTCTTATTGGACTAGGAAGGTGAACTAGTCTTTAGAGTAGTCTAGAGGAGAGAGGGGGAATTTATCTCCTCATACCTACTGGTCAAAGTTCAACCCCTAAGGAGATGATTCTCTTTCCATTTTGAATCCATTATCTGGCTCATCTGAAAGCCCTCAGCATGTCAGAATCTATATTCTGTGGTGTGCTCTTTCATCTAAATCCTGAAAATGTGGGGAAAGCTTGAACATCTGACTATGCAGCTGTCTGGCCAAATAGCAAGGGGGAGGGCTTGGCATCCTTAGGGAATATTATTGTAGCCTTTGGGTGCAGGATGAGAGGAAAACAGCACTTACAAATGAAAATGCCAATCAAGGGAAACTTAGGGGGTGCCTAAGGATTATTTCCAACAGAATGCCATAGACATTATGCAGACAGCAGGGCAAAATCTTCAGAGTAATTTATCAATTAATGTTTGATAATTAGTGATTGATTAAATGAATGAATGATTAAGAATTATGTAATAGAAAACTGCTTTGTAAGGCCTAAAATATGGCAAAGTAGAGATTAAAAAAAAATAAAGATTAAAAAATTATTTTTCTATAAATGATGCTGTTTTCAGTTCATTGTAGAGCTGCAATTTATGTCTACAACTGGATTTTTGAAAGAATAATTCTTCCTTAAATACAGAGAAGAACTATGGAGAATTATAAATAAAAAATATTGTTCATTAAATGCTGGGAAAAAAAGCAATCACTGGATACCTCAGCTAAAATAAAAGACAAATGAAATATTTGCAGTATTCATTTTAATAAAGAAAGGTTACATAACTTACCTCTCCTAATCCTTTTCCATCCCTAGCTATCAAATTGGTCATTTCCAAACTATTTACATCATGATATAAGAAAAGACTGGATACTGTGGAAGTTCAAGTCACTATCAACTGCTCTCTATCAAACATGTAGGAACAAAGTAAAAGTAAAATGTATGATATTGAATTCTTAGTATTATTTGGTATTTCAAGAGATTAAATAAATGATTTTGGAAGTGTGTACAACTATTCCTAAATAACAAATCTTTTTTCAAAAACATGTTATAAGTCTTTCTCCATTGCAGTGCTCTATGAATCTGTATTTTTAAAGATGTGTTTGCAGGGATTCTAATTCAGTAAGTCTGGCAGGAGTACATAGACTGGTGTAGACTGGTTACATGAATTGACTATGCCATGAGACAAAAGTTTTACTGTGTACTATAATATCTATGTACATATATGCATATATGTTATATATGTAATATTAAATATATATTACTTTATTATGTATTAATAAGTCACACATAATGTGCTTCTCTTATGAAAATTACATATGTCTCACCAAAGCAAATACTATACAATCCTTAATTTTCTCATTAATAAAGTAGGTCAGCTAGATAATAATATATGATTAACTTGCAAATATTTTCCTATGAAGCATCCTTAAACATAAAATGACTCCACAGCTTTATAAATCTGAATTTTTAATACTTCCTAATGCCTACCAAATAAAATTTAACCACTACAGCTATCTTTGCAATATCACTTAAGGCACTCCATAATGTAGAGATTACAGAAAGTACAACTTCTTGGGACTAGCGTGCTAGCTACATGGGCATGGGCATACAAGAGTGATTAAGATGGGAAGAAAGTTTTCATTCAAAATTTGAAGACTTTTTGTCATCTGATGAAGACTTGAGTTATACAGACACTAAAGAAAGAGTTCAGAAAAAAAAAAAAAAAAAAAAAAAAAAGAGTTCAGATTGCTGTGAAATCGAGATGTTTCCTGCATTTGTATGCCTTTCTCCTACACAGGGTATTGTCATCTGCAGTTCTCCAGGTAGACACATAGTCAGGCAGACTTTTCTGATTGTACGTGGACACATGTACAACCAACCTCTTAGATCTCTAGTTCTTCAAGCATCACCTAAGATCCAGTGTTAGATTTGACACACAACTTCATGACTTGTGCTTGGAGGTAAAGCATGATGTGTTACCAAGTTTCAAGAGAAATGAATGTCCTACAGGGCTTAGCATAATGCTTACATTTTCTCCACTAGAAAATATAAAAACATACTTTATTATTTTGATGAAACAAACATCACAAGAAGCAATCAAGTCACCAAACATTTACTGTGTTTTTCTTTGGAGCACATAGTTTCAGTAAAGGAAGTATTTCAAAATCACTTGCAACTTACACAATTTGGTTTTAATATGCATTATTCCCCAGAGCCAAATTTTTAAGATTTCTAGTGAGTTACATACTCAAGGCCTCTGCAGACTACACTGTGTATGTAGAACATAAGAATTCATAAGACAGCCTCAGCATTCTCATCGGTAAAATCATCACTTTACCTGCAGGCTCCTTAGATGATTGACACAGAAATCAAGTGCAGACCTAGTAAGGTATTTTTATTTGTCCTTGCTGCTGCATATACCTCCTCAAGGGGAAGGCCCATATATTTCGATGAGGACAAATTAGAGCCCTGTTATTTTGGTCTCTACTAAGCTTGAATCAACCGAGTGTGTTGTGCAATCAGCACATTAAAACTAATGATGGCCTATGTGCGGGGCACGAAAACCTGAAACCAACCACCTGAGGATTTTCTAACTGCTGCCACAAGTCTGTATGTTCATTTGTTATTTTAAAAAACAGTAACAGGAAGAAAGGGTGATAACTGTGAGAAGGCAAGAAAGGAGCTTATGGATGCTAATAATACTGCAATTTTTTTTTAAATCTAAGAAACGGTTACATATAGACGTGTAGGATATGTGCAGTTTTCTCTATGTATGCTATTGGCAACACAGATGTTTTTTTTTTAAATGATGATCTGAACTTTCATGAAGTTAAAACCAATTTCCTATGGATTTCTTAATTGCAGCCATCATGCCTACCTCTCAATTTCTTTCGGTTAAACAACAACAAACATAACCTAGTTCATTTGGGGGCATAGACTGAGCTTATGGGAGTACTAATAGTTATGTCTTGGTTCCAAGAAGCTGATTTTTCCAAAATTGCTGTTGTTATCCATTTTACCCATATGACAGTGCAATGAAAAATTCTATTCAAGCTGTCAATGGGATTGTTTTCAGTTACCATTTTTAATATGTCCATTAACAGGTGGATATATGGCTTTAGAGCTCAAGACTAAAATATCACTTATCAGAATACTTAGGACTGGTAATACAATGAGGATAGACATACCTTCTGAGAGAGACAGAGAGATAGAGATAGCAAGCATGTACAAGCATGGAGTGAAGAGAAAATTTGTCCAGGAATACAATTCTAAGAAATGCCAAGATTTCAAGGGCAGGGAGGGCAAGATGAACCAGCATAAAATACTAAGGAGGAAGAGCTATCTGAGTAAGTAAGCCATAGCAATGTGCCCTGAGAGTACGATGATGATGACTCCAAATGTCTAAAACGAGGCAAACATAAAGTCAACATTTGAAGTTGCTGCCCTTGAGTGTGTCTAAAAGGGCAAAGGAGAGAGATAATGATGTGAGAATGGAAATCCAGAATCCAGGTATAAGATACTTTAGTCATGTTGTCCAGTATGATTTTTACTTCAATACCACAAGAAAGGAATTAATCACTGTTGCACAGATTACCACAACAAAACATCACACTGAGCTAACTACAATTCACTGTGTAGTTATTTACACATTAATCATACTATCACTCCATGTTTATTTATCTCCTGCTAATCATGGAAACTTTCCAGGAAAGTTTTAAATTTTATTCTGGTCTATATAATATTTATATCTTTTTCATATATTGGTGGACTTTTTATTAAGTAGGTTTTGGTCATAATCAGTACCATTATATTTACCTGTTTTTATGCCTCACAAAGCCTAAGTATATGGATACATTAAATTATGCAAATTAAATGTTTTATTGAAACTTATTTAAGAATAAACTTTTGAACACTTATGATAAGGGATCTAACACAAATAAGTAAATGTAACTTAATGCACAATAATGGTAAAAATAGTCCTAAGAGTCTTCTAAAAGAAACTCTCCAAAGTTACATATGTATTAATTTGATTAGTTATTTTCATTAAGATTGATTCATATAATGGTCAGAAAGACCATTGCATGCTTGCTAAACACAGAATAGAATTTCAATTTTGTAAGTGTTTTTAGATTTTAATTTTACGTAGTATTTACCCAAAATATTATTTTAAATGACTCTAATTTTAAAATTTTAAAATTATTTGCCCTTTTGCACCAGAATCAATAGCTGCTTCTTTCCTTATTTGAATTTTTAGGTCCTTTATTTTCCGGCTACAGGCAGAATTTCATTTGTATGAACTGAATCAAAAAGTGCAGGGGCTAAAGATTCCATTTGTAAAAATTGAAAGAGAAAGTGCAGGAGCTAATACAAATGTATGGTATAACTGGTTTTTAAGAGAGCAATATAAAGCCTATAGTAGTTCCTTTTATACTGATTATGTCACTCTCTGTTTTAAAATTCTTTTTTCTTTTTTTTTTTTTTTTTTTTGCTTTTTGGTATGTGGGTAGTTCCCTGGCTGGGAATCGAACCCAGGCCGCAGCGCCGTCAGCACCAACGCCGAAGCCTTAAGCCACTGTACCACCAGGGAACTCCCTAAAATTATTTTATACCTCTCTTTGGCCAAGGTCCTTAGAATGTTAAATAGGTCTTCTCTGGTCTTCTCAATGCTTCCAGTTCTATCTCTCATCAGGTTTTCTAGGACCCTATGCTTAATTCATACTGAACTATCTATAGTTCTCCAAATGCCCCCCTCCCCCATCACTTCAAATGTCTATAAATTCGCATATTTAAAGCCTCTATAAATACTAGCTCCTTCTTGTACCTGAAATGCTTTCTTTCTTTATCCACTTACTCTTCATTCCTTTTAACCTGTTTTTCATGCCCTTCCTAATAATCCTCATTACACAGATTTCTCTCTGTCCTCCATTGTGCCCCCCAAAATACAACACCGTTTTCAAGTTCAGTCTCTTTTACATAATACAGCATCTGCTTAAGTGCTCTGTCCCTGTAACACCTTGAGCACTTTGAAGACAAGAACATGATAGACTCACCTCAGTATACTCTATCCTTTGGATGATTCTGAATACTAGTAAAAAATTTCTTTGTGGAATAAAGAACCCAGAAATAGAGCTATACAAATATGCTCAAATGGTTGTTCACCAAGATTCAAAAATAATTTAATTGAGCTCAGAGTACAGTGTGTTTGTTTAACATGTGGTGTTGGGGCAATTGTGTATACATGTATATACCCCACACACACACATATTGTATATACATATTTTTGTATATGTGCATATATTTGAATTTTGACCTAAACCCCACAAGCTTACATAAAATGGATCACAGACTTAAACAAAAATACAAACACCATGAGGGAAACACATATTAAAACTACAACAAGATATCACTACACACCAATCACAATGCCTGAAATTAAAGAAAAGAAAAGAAGAAAATAGAGAAATCACTACATACTGGCAGGGATGAAGAGAAACTGAATCGCTCCATAAATTGCTAATGAGAATATAAAACCACTACTCTGGAAGACATATGGGCAGTTTCTCATAAATAAACATGAACCTATCTATCATACGACTCATCAATTGTACACTGGGCATTTCCCCCAGAGAAGTAAAACTTAGGTTCGCAAATATTTATACCAATTTTATTTTTAATAACCCCAAACTAGAAAGAACCTAGATGACCTTCAATAGTTATATATATAGCATGGACTATTAGAAAGCAATAAAAAAGAATGAGCTACTGTTACATATAACCACTTGAAAGAATATTCAGGGAATCATATTGAGTGAAAAAAAATAAACCCAATCTCAAAGGTTACTGTATGATTTCATTTATATAACATTACTAATTGATAACATTTTAGAAATATTAATAGACAACAGATTAGTGGTTGCTAGGTGTTAGGGTCCAGGTAGAAAAGGAAGGGAGATGATTAATAATTATGGTTATAAAAGGGAAATATGAGGGATCCTTGTGACAAATGAATTGTTCGGTATCTTGACTATGATGAATATAAGAACATAGAAGTGTAATATAGTTGTACAGAACTAAACATACACACACGAGTACAAGTAAACTTGAGAAAATCTGAATTAGATCAGTGAATGTTATTGATGTTAGTATCCTGATTGCACCATAGTTTTACAAAATATTACCACTGGGGTAAGCTGGGAAAAGGTACACAGTATCTTTATATATTATTCTTATAATTGCATGTGAATCAATAATTATTTCAACACAATTTTATAAAACATTACTTGAATGAATTTATTGCTCTTTGTTGACATCAAAACTTTAATAAGCCTAATTCAATTTTTTAATTAAACTATTTTTAAATTTTGAGGTAATTGTAGGTTTTTCCTGGAGCATTTTTTTTTTTTTTTGAGAAGGGCAGTAGGATGTCACTTATTGGCATTTCCAGGTTTCTATCTTCTTTAGCTCTAAGTCTGCAGTCCATGAGGCCAAAAGAAAACCCAGAGAACTCACCATTATTCCTCATATCCTCAAGTCCCTAAGCAGTCTACCTTCTCTCTACCTTTCAGACTTACGTTTGTTCTGTATGTAATGTCCAGGGTTTTCAGGTATACTTCGCAGGAAAGAGAGAAAAAAGTACATACTCCATATCTTCCTGAAAGTGGAAGAATTGAAGTATTAAATTTTAATTCTTCTAAAGGGAAAAATGCTGCTACCAAGAAATATCAAAATAAAATAAAATTCATTGATCTTTAAATACCATATCAGATTTATGAAACAGCCTACAGCTTTGTGTGTCTGTGTGTGTGTGTGTCTTTGTATGTGTGCGTGTATGTGTGTACAATACATTGGAGAAGTCAAGCATTGACATTTTTTTAAAGCAAGCAACTTGGTTATGCATCTGATTTAATAGATGGTTTCCTAATATTTTTAAGAAATTACAAATGAATGTTTCTTATATCAGTAAATATTATATTAATGTCACAGATACTTGAAAATGGATCATGTTGGAAAAAAGTTGGTTGTCTATGGCAATTATTTCAGTAGAGGAATATAATGTACAGGCTTCTCTTTCCTTCAATTGCGTTATTTTTAAAAGAATTAAAATTAGCACAGCTGGCTTCGTGTGTGTGTGTGTGTGTGTGTGTGTGTGTGTGTGTGTACATATAGAAGGTTGGACAATTAATTTCACGAACTCATCCTAGAAAAAGTGCTACATATCTCATTGCTGAATATCACTACAGTCACCTTCAAAGTACTCCCCTTAGAAGCTGTGCACCCATGCCAGTGCCTAGTCCATCCTTCAGAGCTATTTTGAAACTCTTTTCCTGGAATAGCCAGCCCTCAGAGTTGTCATCATATGCAGAATGTGACAATGAAGTTTGCGAACTTGCCACCATGTGCTTATGTTGGCAGCACTGCACAAACAACTCAGTCACGTATCATAAGGTGTCATATCCTTGGCAAGATTACTGAGTTGTTTGTGAGACTACAGCGGGTGGTAACATGAGGAAATTGCTTTGTAATGTGAGAAAGTCCTGCATCCTGATTGCAGTGGGGATTATCTGCATCTATTCATGGGATGAAACTGCATAAAACTTCACAACTCAGAGAAAGATACACATGCAAATGACTATACATAAAAAAGAGTGAAAACTGAATGAAGTCTGTAGTCTAGTACCAATGTCAGTTTCTTGGTTTTGATATATTATAGTTATAAAAAGATGTCACCATTGAGGAGCAACTTAGTGAAGGATTCACAGAACTCTTCCTTTAGTCTACAATTATATCAAAATAAAACGTTAAATACAAAGACTGGATTTATCTGTACTTTAAGTTATTTTCTATACATGCTAATTCTCTGATACACATGAATCAGTAAATCAGTTTTGTTCTATTTTTCAATATTATTATACAATATTTAAGGAGCAAATAAACATGGAAAAAATAAAAACTCATCTTACACATCAGTGTGGATTACTTAAGTTTTTTCTTTTTTCTTATTACCATTTATATACACATTTACACATTTTTTCAAACAATGGGATAAGACATATTGTTTCATGTTGAATTTTTTTAACAATATATTTGGGAAATCCTTCTATTTTTATTTGTTTTCTATTTATTATATAACACTGTGGCACAGATAAAAATTCAGAGTTCTCATTATGATGTCAGTCATCACAAAGTACATAGAAATGAAGCACCCTTCATTCCATTCAAAATCACAGTGGCCCATTGTCTCCAAAGTGACAAAAATTGTGGCTCATAGCACCATATTTTCTTTTGAATTTTTATAAATAGAATTATGCAGTATACATTCTTGCATCTTGCTTTTTATTAAAATGTATTTTTTTAAAATTATCTATTTTGTTATGTGTACCTATAATTATTTCATTACTGTATACTATCCCATTGTATGAATATATCACAATATTCATCCATTATATTGTCAATTGAATTTGAATGGCTTACACTTTTTAACTATAAGGTAAAAGCTGCTATATGAGCATTTCTGTTCTTCTCTCTCGGTACATGTAACACTGACTTTACTGAATATATTACTGAGAATTAAATACTCAGCCATAGGTTATAAATATGTTTAATTTTAACAGAAAATGTACTTTCACTGATGGCAGAGAGGCTCAATTTAGGCTCACAAATGACAACTGATTGTGTATTAATAATAATAATAATAAAGAAGCCAAAAAAACTACCCATCTGTGAAACATGCAGTGAGATAACGCAGAAATTAGTGGTGATGTTCTCTTCGAAGAAGAACTAGGTACTGAATGTATTTCATGTTTTTTATGTTTTTTTGTATGAGAACATACTTCAGTCAGTGTCACACATGGCCCTCAACACTTAAAATAAAGTTAGCTGGATTAAGCTACTATAGAACACAAAGTAGGGTAGGTCCACAGCTAGAAAGTGAAGAAAAAAATACTATAAAGAAACAAAAAGAATGAGCATTAAATTCTGCAAATATGGAAATATCAATTGGTAAAGCTTCTGAAAAAGTTTAAAATGGAATTATTAACATCATATGATCCAGTAATTTCATTTCTGGGTTACCCTAAAGAAACAAAGATAGTAATTCAAAAAGATATCTGAACCCTCGTGTTCACTGCAGCATTACTTATAATAGTCAAAACATAGAAACAACTTAAGTATCCCCTGATGGATGAATAGTTAAAGACAATGTGACATACACACATGTGCACACACACACACATGCACAGACACCCCCCCACACACACACAATAGAATATTATTCAGGCATAAAGAAGAAAAAAATCCTACCATTTGTGACAACATAAAAGGATCTTGAGGGTATTACACTAAGTGAAATAAGTCAGATAAAGAAAGAGAAGTACTGTACGATCTTACATGTGGAATCTTAAAAAAAAAAACCCATAAAAAAATCAGTAAAAAAAGAACTCACAGGTAACAGAGAAGAGATTGGTGGTTGCCAGAGGTGAGGGCTAGGGGGTGAGAAAAATGGGTAAAGGCATTCAAAAAGTACAATCTTCCAGTTATAAAATAAATAAGTCTTGAGGATGTAATGTACAGCATGGTGACTATAATTAGTAATACTGTATTGTATATTTGAAAGTCACTAAGAGAACAGGTCTTAAAAGTTCTCATCATAAAAAAATATTTAAGTATATGTGGTAATGGATGTTAACTAGACTTATTTCCATGATAATTTCACAATATATATTTATATCAAATCATTATATTGTACGCCTGAAACTACTATGTCAATTATATCTCCATAAAATAATTCTGCATATAAACGCACCCTAATTATCTTATCAGCCATGGAACTATGCACAAACAGAGTAGATCCTGCAGTATATCTAAGAATAAAAGAAATAACAGAAGATTTTAACTTCCACACCACCCTGAGTGTAAAGTTTAAATCCTACCATTAATTTCATGCTAAAACAAGCAAAAATCAATACCATTATGAAGAATACAGAATTTGATGTCTCTACAATGTACTTATTAAATTTGTTGGGGTGACATCAGTTACAAGATTATATAGGTTTCAAATGTACGAATCTGTAATACATCATTTATGTGTTGCATTGTGTGCTGATCAATTACTTTGTTATTTTTCTTTTTAAATTATTATACTGTCTAGAATCAACATTATAATGTTGAACATGAGTTGTATTACAGGTATAATCTTCGCTTTTCAGATATTAAAGAGAAGGTTTCAATAATCCACCATCATCAAGCATAATGCCTCACTGAAAGTTTTTATAGATACTCCTAATCAAATTAGGGTAGGTCCTTTATATTCCTATTATAATTGGCTAGGAGCTTAAAATGAATGCACTGTATTTTATCAAGCCATTTTTGTCAATCTACCAACATGGTCATATGATATTATTTTTTCCTAAAATGTTGAGATACAGTATTATATATTCTATTGTTATGTCACATTTGCATTACAAGAATACTAACCTTCTATCATAATTTTATTATTATAGTATATATATGTTTATAAATAGATGTGCATACACACATTATCTTTATATAATTTATTGTTCGCTGATTTTCATTTACTAATATTTTTTAAGTCTTTTGCACCTACGTTCATGAATAAGCTTTGATTATAAATCTCCTTTCTGATAATCTTGCTGAGGTTTTGTTTTCAAGATGTTGCTGTCTTTATAGACTTACTTTGGAAGTTCTTTTTTTCTATTTATCGAAGTACTACGTAATAGTTCTTTAAATTTTAATTATCATTGAAAGATTAAGGCCTGGAGTTTCCTTTGTGGACTCTTTTTAAATCAACTTTATTATTATTTTATATATAATAAAAGAAACTCATTTTGCATAATTTTAATTATGCATTTGATGAGCTTTTGTAAATGTAAATATTATTTCACAACCACTAAAAATAAGATATAGAATATTTCCATTAGCCTAAAAATATTCTCCAATGTTCCTTTCCATATAATGAGCAAAAAAAGCCAGATGCAAAAGACATACAATATAAACCTACTTTTTTGGAATTCCAGGGAAGTTAAAAGAAACTCACATATAAGAAAAAGACAATGACTAGTTGCCACAGAGAAGTTGTTTAACTACTATAGTTTAATAATTTCCAATTAAAATCTACCTTCAACTATCCTCTGCGAGGAAAGAACACCAAATAAAATTTGGTTATATTTCCAATGAGTAACCTGCATGTTCATATTATAGAAAACAGTTGAAAATAGCTAAATATTTGTTTTGTTCCAAGCAATAAGCTAGGTACTTTCATGCACAATTACTCTTAATTTTCAAAATGATTATACAAGATTGATGGTATAATTTTCTAATAATGCATTTAACAAAACTGAGGGTCTGTGAAATAATTCTCAAACCACCCACCTATTAAGTTGCATGATAGTGATTTGAACTCAAGTTTGTCTGACAACTAAGCACATGTGTTAATTATTATTCCTTTACATGTTCATAGTAAAGATGTACACAGACAGATATTAACCTCCATAGTTCCATTCACCCAAGCAGTCCTCCTTGGGTGGGATCTGTGTTTCCTAATTTCGATTATATTCTTCCTTAGAGGTTCCACAGTGAGACCCTGTGAGCATGTGCTACATTTTAATACTAACAAGAGAGAAAAAGTGGTGTGTGTATGTGTGTGTGTGAGGTTAGAGGAGGAAGAATGAGAGAGGAAAAGAGAAAGAAGAGGGAAAACGCAGGGGGAGACAGGGAACATGAAGTTACTCCACACAGAAGCGTCTGAGGAGATCCCGGTAGAGAGAAGAGAAAAACGGGAAGAGAACAGTTATTTACTCCATCCTGAGTCATGCACCGAACCAGGAATCCAGATTTGAGCAGGGATCTGTGAGCTGGCAGAATAGCACACAAGGCCACACTAAGATTCCAACTCTCTGACAGATACTGGTTAAAAGTGACACAGTAAGCCAAGATTCTACAGAAGGAAACTAGTAATCAGTGTGGAAATTTCTATCCTGACCCAGGCAAGTGGCTCAAGGCAGGCACCTGGGAGAAGTCCCTGGCCACCCTAGTAACTCAAAGTGTATTCCTCACTTACCAACTGAATTCAATGGAATTTAATTACTCGATATCGTTATATACTGAGAGTAAAATCATTGTCAAAAAGATTATTATTATGCAAAAATGTCCATTATCCATATATTGAAACCTTGGGCACACTACCCAGACTAAAATTGAATCCTCCACTTCTTGTCACTTCAGTACCTTTTATTTGAGTGTGTTTAACTTTCTCAGGTAGTTATTTTGACTCATATCAGTCTTTAACATGATTAAACCATTAAAACTCATTCAGGAAACAGACTTTTCTTCAGATACAGCACCAGCACGATGATGACAAAATACAGGCTAGTTCTGTCTGTTCTGCTTCGACAACTCAGCTCATAATCTCTTACTTGTTTGCTCATAGACATTTATACAGCCCCCAAAAATGTAATTTGGTGTAATACACTGGCTGCTAAAATGTTAGTCATAAAGCCTTGCTATAAACATTTGGTGAATGAATGCATGAGGGAAATAGACTTTAAGTTACCTTATTTATCCAATGTTTTAAACTTGAGATGACATTGACCTTATATACTCATTTTCTAAAGAAAATAGTATTTGCCTTCATGCAAATGTCCGTAAATACCTTATTCAAACAAAATTCCATTAAACTTTTATGAACATTTCATACCATTTTATGTTTGTGTGGGTATATGAAAAAAAATTCCCTTTACTAATAATTTCCTATCTCAGCATTATTCATTTCTAACAGTAAATTCACAGTGCAAGTTTCAGATACTGTAGTTCATTAGTAAAATGTTTTTAAATAACACAAAAAGAGTGTTTTCAATTGTTGCACATATTAGTATCTGTTATATTCATACCTATGGTTCAGGATATTTTTGGAGTTTAAAAATGTTGGCAGTGGCGTACCAATGTACATTCAGGGACTATCAAATCTTCCTTTCTGTCACCTCTACTTTGTATCATCATTTTTGAAGCATCATTATTTCCTGGATAATGACTTCTGAACCCAGTTATAAGAAATATTTCAAATTTCAAAGGGATTGAAAGCCATTGTGATAAAGTACGTAGTTCATGCCTCTCTGAATACTGTTTTTGTTGTTTGTTTGTTTGTTTTCATGGGCTTCCTGTTTTCTAATCAGGATCTGAAAAATTAGATAGACAAGCCAAATACACAGTTATAGAGGTAAAAGCTGGATATGCTCTACATTCACACAGATCCCTTTGTATTTATTACAGAGAAAGCAGAAAACTGTGAAAGTTATTCAAATAAATCCATAAAAATATAGTTTGGACTCTGACATACGTAACTGCAGTTTCTCAGAATTTCTCTTGCTTTTCCTACTACTGCTCCTAATCCTAATAGAGATGAAGCATTAGAAAT
The DNA here is from genome assembly GCA_004026885.1 of Lyroderma lyra. Lineage (NCBI taxonomy): Eukaryota > Metazoa > Chordata > Mammalia > Chiroptera > Megadermatidae > Lyroderma > Lyroderma lyra. Next base: position 55,585 of record PVJL010007438.1, on the reverse strand, counting down.
AAGGCATATCTCAAGCCTGAAAAAGGAAGTGTAAAATACAGTTACAGTATCTATACAAAATGCACTGTAGAGACCTCAGTTTCTAAAATGAGCTATATAAAGGTATACAAACACTGGTGGCAAAGTAGAGGTAGCCTAAAAGAAAAACAGAGCAGGCGAAGCAGATAGAATTTTTGAAGATGGTTTTCTGCAAATGAGAAAATACATAAAGCCATGAATTACAAAATTCCATAAACTCCATGGGGGGAAAAACAAGGAAATCCACATTTAAGCCTATAAAATTTAAAAGTGAAGAGGTTATTTTTAAAATAGTGAAAGGAAAAAAGATTTAGAATGTTGTGTAGTAGATTAATGGTTGCCTTGGGTTGAGTGTGGAAGGAGGTAGAGTGTGGAAGAATGAAAAGAGACTGTAGTGGGTACAGAAATTCCCTTCCCAGGAGGCAAAACTGCTCCAAAAGTAGACTGTAGGAGCAGTCACACAATCCTGTGAATATGCTGAAAATGTATAACTGTGTTATACACTTTCAAATGTCGAATTGTATGATGTGTGAATGGTATCTCAATAAAGCTGTTAACAATAGTCTAACAAACAGTAGAATCTTAATTCACAGTAACTATTGAAGTTACAAACACATTGATACATACACAGAGCTATTTTTAGTGTTTAAATTTGGTAAAAATGTATCCAGATATTAAAAAGAGTTGCCAGATTCACAGCTACCACAAATATATTTGCAGACATTCCCATCTGACATATTATTGTCAACACTGAAATCTCCATATTGACTATTAGGGCTTCCCATGTGCCAAACGTCATTTGCTGAAAAACAAACATGCTGAAATATCAGTGATAACAGTATCCAGCATTGCAGACAATGATACAAACCTTTGATGTTAAAGGGGGTGAAGACAACTCATTTGAAGCAGAGACATATTCATATAGCGAAGATGAGGTAAGAACGGATAGAAGGAAGTATTTAAATTAATAAACCAAGGAGGTAAAGAAAGAAAAACTGGACAGACAGAGAAAGGCAGCTTCCACTGATGTGTTACTATGTGGTAGCAGTGTCAAGGATAGGTGAAAACTTTCAACACCATCATTAAGTTAAGGCCCTGCTAAGCAAGTTGAAATGTGAAACAAGAAAGTCCTCTGAGCATTATAAGGATGTTTATGGTGCATTAGCACCACATTGCTTAGCACAGGTGTTCCAGTAATTGTGGAATACTGGGGAAATGCAGAATGCTCCATTTATCTTCATCATATCCCAAGGTGATATACTAGTAGCAATTTAGCACCTGCTAAAGAAATTTGGCATCTGCGGTATTCACCCAAGTGTTTGGTCTTAAAGGTTGGTAGTGTTATTTTGTACCTCCATCTACGCCGTAGAATTATCAAGCATGTGCCAACACCAAATGCACTGTAAAACTCTCTTAGTGAAAGTTCTAAAAGCAAACTTAATAAAGCTTGGTGAATAAAAGTCTTATAAATGTGGCAGATTCGATTTTTTATAGCTCTTGTCCCCATCAAAAAGAACCTTTCTCTGACCACCAGAGAGAAAATTCATTGTGGTATCTGCTCAAAAACATAACAAACATTTATAAAGAAAGAAACTATTTGAAAAATAATTGTTTTAATACTTTCTGCAATGGATGTTTTTGATGTGTTGTTGACCCTTCTGGGAATCAGGTATGTTAAGATCAAAGTTCTTCCCTGCTTATGTTTCAAATGATCTTGAAAAATGAAGAAGAGAGTAACTTACCAAGAATAGATAAACAAATATTTCTCATCTGAAAAAAGTAACAGCTATAGAGGGACATAAATAATATTTAAATATCCTAAAATCAAGGCTAATATGAGAGTTATGTCCTTGAGAAGGAGATTCATTAAGTAATTAGTAAGAAGACATTGAGATTTCCTCATTTTTTTTCACAAACTCTTTTTAAAAAGAGGCCTGATTTAATATTTGGATTAGAGTGCCCTGTGTTCAAAATATCTTCTCTGACTAATGGTAGGATAGCCTAAGCGCAGAAATTAGATAAAATTTTAATAACATTATTCAGAAGGAAGAATTAGAGAAATATAAAACATTAGGAAATATTGGAAAGAGAAAAATAAAATTGTGAGTTAAGAATATTTTGGAGGCAGCAGTTCCTGGCAGTCCTTTTACAAAAAAGATTATAATAACATATATCTATTTATTTCCTTCACCTCAACATATTCCTATTTTAGAACACTAACTACATACCAACTCCACAAGTTGGCTGACAATTACCCCTTCCCCAAAAGGATTAAAACACAAAGGAAGAGACCCGCAAGGTTATAGTCAGGATTAGTATATGGCTCCTGTTTAACAAATATTTATAAAGAAGAGCATATTTCTTGCAAATTATACTGATGCTGAATCTGTAATGGGTACGTTTATTTTTATTCAAATGGACATGAAGCTACTGTAAAAATCTTATTGGATGCGCCAAACATATTAAGTAAACATTAAGCAAAATATATCAGAAATTAAATACTTTTGATTTAAAAATAATTAGGGTAGAATATGTCAATTTACCTTGATCAGAATTAATCAAATCTAGTAAATACATGTAAGTTTGGATGAAAGAAATTTATTACATAATCACTGAATCAACTATATCCCTATCTTAATATATAAATTATTTATAACCTTTTGTACTTGAGAGTAGTCTTTATCATGCCCATAAAAATGTATTAAAAATGTTCTAAGTAGATATAAGGAGAACAAATATACTTAATAAGGACATATATTCAGGAACATTCTCTAATTATAATCTTACTCATATATAATCCTTCTTTTGAAGAGGAAATCAAAGTTAAAAACTGAAAACTAATGGGAAAGTAATGAGAAAAGAGAATATACCAAAACCTGCAATAAATAGTAAAAGCTATACTCCGAGGAAATTATATAGTCAATATATTTTCATTATCAAAAGACATATTTTTTAATGAATAAACAATAGTAATGTGTGGCCTAGGAGACTCCATTTTGACAGCCGCCATTTCGAGAGAAGCGAACCCTAAGAGCACAGCAGACTCCTTCCCTTATTAGGAAACACCTCAAAGTTCACCCAGTTCCTACTTCGCGCCCCCTGTCCCTCCACCTACCCAGTAAGGCCACGGCATGTCACCCCACCCGCCTGCAATTTTTTTCCTTAAATTCCCCCGCCTGTCCAGGTTCGGGGTGTTCTCTCTCTGCTGCGTTGCAGGGCCGACGGACCGAGCTCGAGCTTGTAGCAATAAAGTCTCTTTTTGTATTTACATCGGAGTCGGTCTCTTGGTTGCTGTGGGGGTCGAAAACGGGGAGCACAATAGTAATATCTCTTTGCCTGGATAATGTATTTAGAGATGATCTGATAAACACTTCCAATATATTTAAGCTTTAAAAATATTTAGTGTATTTGAAAAGAAATCAAGAGACATCAGTAGCAAAGCAAAATGAACCACAAAAAATTGGAAGAGGTAATCAATCACAGAAGTGACTTTCCCTAAGGATAAAGAAGGATGTTGCATAATAAAAAGAAGTCGAATGATTAAAAAAAAAAAAGAAGAAGATATACCACTTCTAAATATAGATGCATTCAATAAGAGTGATAAAATTTCTCAGTAATCTAAGTAATAGAATCAGTGATAAGTTGGAGCTAGTTCAAGAGAGCTGATTGTTAAATTTTCAGTAATTTTGTGTTTCACTTAATATCATAGTAATAACTTTTATACGGCTATCATGGGAGTTTTTATTACCACAGAATTTGTCAAATGCTACAAATCAGGGTTTCCTCTCTACCCTTGTTACCCTGAAATGGTGATTTTTCCCTCTGTTCTTTGCCTCTTGAAGGAACGAATTCGGGCAAGAGACAGTTGGTGAGAAAATAGAAAAGGTAAAAGTTTATTATAGAAAAGTTAAAAGTTAAAGTACACTCGGAAAGGTGGAGTGGTTGACCCTAGAGTGGAAGCAGCCCCCCACCCCGTTTCCATTGTTTGGGAATTTGTGTATCTCTGGGCGTGAGCTCCTCCCCTTTTCTTTTCTGCAGGATCCTTCTGAAAATGGCCAAAGCTACACAATAATATGTTTGGGGGAGAGGGGCCTATGGTTGAAGAGGTGGGGCTTTTCCCCCTTTCAATTTGAGAATAGCTGATCTTGGGCCAGGGCTTATACTCCTAGATTCCCGGCATCTCTTAATGGTCCTCCTTACAGGCAAGCTCCCCTTCCTGCATTCCTTCTCTTTATCTTTTTAATTTAGAGGCAGCTGATAATGGACCAGGACAACCCCTCCCTCCTGCTCACACCCACCCTTCTGCCCACTCTGTCATCCCTAGAAAACTGTTGGTTAAACATTTACCAATACATCAATCAACTAAAGGAAAATCAGTCAACCTGGTAAAAAGGTACCTATAAAAAAATCTGCAGCTCTAATCATAATTTTAAAAAACTATTAATTTTTCAAGATTGGGGAGAAAGAAAATATTCAAGGCAGCATAGTGTTGATATAAATATATAGATCACTCAGAACAGCATAGTTACTTTAGAATAGATTTTTGACAAAATACCAAGTTAATCCAATAGAAAAGATGCTCAGCAATGGTGGTACAATGTTCATATTTTCTAAATAAAGATGAAAATCAGTGCTTATGTCATCCAAAAATATTGAAATGAAATGTATATGAAATTTGGAATTATTAATATTGGTCTAAAGTGACAGACAACAGATCTATGGTGTCTTAGGAGTGGAAGCAGATTTACTACAAGGGATCATGAAGGAACTTCTTGGGCTGATGGCAAGTTTTATAACTTTAACAGTGAGTCGGTTACATAAGCATTAAAACTGTCAATATTCATCAAGTTTTACCCTTAAATTGATGTACTTTATTGTATGTAGTTTAGATCTTCATTAAGTTGATTTTCAAAATTATCAGGGAGGATCTTTTCTTCCTGCTATTTTTAAGTAACTTGTAGCAGACCAACATTCCCGATAATTAACAAGAAAATCCAGACAGAAAAAAGGACTGTTTCATGATCCCATTCTTGTGAAACCTAGACAAAGACAAATCTACAATGACAGACAGATCGGTAGTTGCCTGAGGTGAAATGTGTTGAAGTAATTGTCTTGGAAGGAGCTCATGCAAACAGCAAGATAAACAAATGTCTCAAAAACTCTGAATTGTTGGTGTGATTTCCATCTTCAATGCATATACATTAGAAATCAAAATCCAAAGAATAACTAGAAGATTCTCAGTTGTTGGAAAATCAACAATATAATCCTAAGTAACCTATGGTATAACAAAACACTAAATTTCAGACAAAAAATTCAACTGAATACAATATTGCATATTTAAACTTTTAATGCAAATAAAATAGCACAGAAAATAAACTGTAAGCTTAATATTCATATATTGGAAAAAAAAGAAACACTGAAAATTTACTGGCTAAGTATCCACCTCAGGAAGTTAGAAAAATAATGAAAACACAATCAAATGAATTAGAAGGTACTGTTACTGGAGAATGAGGCCCTCCCCAGCGTGGTGTCCACGTTCTTGGTATCTCGAGCTAAGAAGTGAACGAGACACACACCAAACTGTAGAGGTGAAACAAATAGGCAATTTATTAAAAAGGAAAAAAGGTGAAACAAAGAGAGTTTATTGAAAAGTACACTCCTAAGAGGTAGGAGAGGGCTCAAGTGGGCAGGCAAGTGGCTCAAGAGCCCTGAATAACAAGGTCTTGGTAGTTTATATTCCCTTTTTCTTTAAAGGGGCTACACCTTTATGGGTGTGGGGACTTTTGATTGACATCTTTGATTGACAGGGAGCTGTGATATCACCTTTTTACTGCTCCTGTTTTCTTTCCAAACTCAATTACCTCCTGTGATTGCATAACTTGGGGCAAGGACTACTTAGAAAAGGATGGTATCAGGGTGGTCACTACTTTAGCAAGGCAGATCCCATGGAAAGGGTCCTGAGATCCCCCTTATTCTACCTGCATGACTTAAACTTTCCTCTTGAGAGGTGTGACGCCCTAAATTTCTATGAGAAGTTGAGGGATGGGAGGTCTTTTCTTCCTGCTGAGTGTGGTCATTGCCCCTACCTGTCAGGGGCTCGTAGAGCTCTCACCCTATCTGATCTAAAAGTGGGAAGGGGTCTCAAGATCTGCCAACGTGTTGATTTCTTTGGTTGGGATGGGCTGGAAGCCTTGCCAGGCATCATGTGTATCCCAACGGCCCTAAGATGAGGAGAAATAGATTCACTTAATAGATTTAAAAGTATTAGCCAGAAAAGCAGGCTTCAAAGCCACTGATGCAGGGTGACTCCATGATGGAAGATAGTTCCATGGAGCTTGTGTCCTGTTGACTTTGGGCTCATCTGGCCACCCAGGTGTCACCACCTATCCAGGAATGGCCTGGGGATGATATAATCAACAAACAGATTTACAGCTAGTTGAAGTCTAGCAAACACAACTACTAAAGTTTTGCGTTCACAAATCACAAATTTTAGGATGATTAACTAAGGCTGGAGATGGGACATTTGGGAATATAATTAGCAAACACAAATTACAAGTTTTCCTGAATGATTAACTCAAACTTGGACAAAGGATACCTGGAGAAATGGCCTATAGCCTAATGTTCAAGTTTTGGGGTAATTATCTAAAGCAGGAGTCAGGATGAAGACATTCCATGATGCAGGCTAGGAGCAATCGATTGCTTAAGGCTAGAGTTAAAGGAAAACTGATTGAGAAGGTGATTAAGGCTGGGGACTAGGGAAAATGGGAAGCTATGGAACTAGAGAAGAGGGGACTAAAACTTCCTTTAGTGAGGGGCTTTTTCATTTGACCCATGGCAGTATGAAATACAAGTAAAAGAGAAGAAACTCATAAAGAGGAAAAAATACGTAAGTTCAGTAGATAAAAAATTGATTCTTTGAAAAGTATAATAAATCAATCTGGCAAGACTGATAAAAAAAAGAGAGAGGGAGGAGATACAAAAACTAAAAAATATGTAATGAAATATAGGACATTAATTCAGATTCTACAGATAACAAGTTTTTGGAGAATTTTATAAACTAAGGTATGCTAATAAATTCAAAATATGCAAGGAATAGATAAATCCCTAGAAAAATTATTAAAAGAGATTGAAGGCAGAATAGAATTTTGAAAACACCTTTAACAACAAAGAAGTTAAATTATTAACAAAATCTTTCTATAAACAAAATTCTAGGCTCAGGTGATTCCATTAGTAAGTTCAATAAAAACTTCTAAACTTGCACAAACTACTATAGAGAATTCATTTTAAAAGGCTTCATATAAAACCAGTTAAGGGCAGTATAAGAAGAGAAAATCTTAAGGAAACAACTTGAAATGTAGTTGCAAAATGAAAACTACAGTATCAAGTCCAAAGTACACATATTTAAAAAGATAGAAATCATGTATAAGCCTGGTATATAACAAGAACATAAGATTTTTTAACCTCAGAAAATCAATCAATGCACAACACTACATAACATCGTAAAGTTAAAATTGTAATTGAAAATTTTAAACCTTTATAGATATAAAAATAGCAAATTTCTGTGACATATGCCCGCATCTCTACATATGCACATAAAACTATACAACAATATGCGTATACTTAGGCAATCTTGTACATTATTGCACATTAATGTTGGAGCATAATAATCATGACAACTTAAGTTGTGTGAAAAAATCTTAATAGATGAGAAAATTATAACTGTGTAATGATATTTAAAAATTGTTTGCCAAGGCAAAAACTCTCTTACTGTCAGTTATAAATGTATAGGAAAACAAAAAGTAGTAAAACTAATAGTTATATTTATATATTATAATTCAAAATACAAGAAACACTGATAGAGTGTTTCAGTTCTTTGTAAAAACTTAATAGTTTGAAGAGTGTGTGTCATCTTACTGTTTAACGTGTGGTAAGCAGTGAGCATGTTTTCTATGCCTTGTGCTTTCCAACTTTTGATAGACTTCCAATATTTTATTTTAATGTGCTGTTTTATATGGATCTCCCTCTCTCTGTGACATCTTCCTTTTCCACACAAGCACTTTGTCACCTATTCCCCTTAATAAGTTCCTCTAGTTGCATAGCTAGAGCTTCTCCAATTACAGCAAAGCCAACATTCTCATGGTGACCTGTCATCTGTTAACTCCATTTATGTTAAATTCTACTTTCACTTCCATCTTCATCACTTTTTATTTCTTTGCTACACTTTCATCTTTGTTGGCCCATCTCTCTTTCAATTATTCATTTTTGTAAAATATCATAATGGGTTTACCACAGGGTGTATGGAGGTAGCATAGCATGCCTATATGGTTTGCTGTCAATGCGTGGACTGAATAAAGGTACATAACGACCAGTAAGTGACAAACTTTGGAAGAAGATGATCATTGGCCATGGTGCACATCAGTTGTTTACTACTATATATGGTGATTTCTAGACTAAAAAACTAGCAGTGAAGGGGTTCCCTGGTGGCGCAGTGGCTAAGGTTCCAGTGCTCTCAATGCTGCAGCCTGAGTTTGATTCCCAACCAGGGAACTACCCTAAAAAACAAACAAACAAACAAACAAACAAAACTAGCAGTGAAGTTTGTTATTAGTGAACAGATAATATACCATTAGTGACTAAACTTGTACATATAAGAACCACACAGTGAGAGGACTTCTTATTAATGCACATTTATGTCAACTTTTAAAGGTATAATTTCCTTGAATTGTTTTACTTGTTACAGCAAACATGTATTGATATTATTTTTATTGGTAAAATTGTCAATGAGTGAATGTTGAACCAAAAGATGCATACTGTTTTAAGTGTAGCAGGTGGTGAGAATATCTTGCCCATATCATCTCATCATTCTCCTCTACCTAGTCATGATGTTTACTGCAAACTTGGGGTGCAGGAATATTATTAAATCTTTGGAAGCATCTCTCAACCAATCATAGAAGGAGAACTGTCAGATTGGCAAACTCCCAAATGCTCTATATTTGGGGTAATAGCAGGAAATTCTTTACTGTTTCCCAGAATTTTGAAGTGGGACTCACTTCTTTTCTCTAGTGGTAACTGGCTTGAAAACCACCCATAATTGGCTCCCTTCCGGTTCCTGTCTCACTTGCCCATATTTCTGCCAGTGTTTCCTTGGGTTGAGGTCTTCTGGATAAACTCAAATAAAACAATAAAAAACACACAAATTAATCCTAACTCCAGGGCACATGGAAATCATGCCACAAAATCATACTGCACACACACAAAAAATTGTATAGTAATAAAAGACTTGTTTCTACAAAAGGCAGTTGATCTTAGTTTAAAAAGACACACACAGGTATCTGTTGACCACATTATTTATGGTAAGTAGAACATTCTTACTCTTCAAAGGAGCTTGAATTTATTAATAGAAAAGTTCTTCAGGTGCAAGTTGATAAGTAGAGGAAGTTCTGTGGAAAGATGTGAATATTTAAAGATTCACAAAGGGTAGATAGATGCAAGATTAGAGATCACAGTAGAAGGCAACTTTACACTTTTATTGTAAGTAACTTCCAGGCAATATTGCAAATAAGTTGCACCATAAGAACATGTTATTTGAATTCACATACAGTAATAAGTGAAACTTTTGATATGTCTCTCTCGTTAGGTCACATCAACTATGATTTTATCATTACTTTATAAGGTTTACTTCATCTCATAACTTCAATGTTCTCTGAACTCTCTTTCAATGAATTATGGATGAGCCAAATACTTTCAATGTACTTTTACAACTTGGATGAAGTATTCTGCTTCTTGTGAGCAATCACGAGTATTTATGAATCACAGAATTCATAACAAGCATAGAATCAAACTGCCCCCATGAATAACATTCTGCATTTGGTACATTACTTCTTTGAATGAAGATAGATGTTGAATATAACTATTCAAAGAAATGTGCAATTTAATCATAGATTTCACCATGAGGAAAAGAACTGAACCTTTGAGTTATGAGATAGAATACATTCCAAAAGATTACTTAGCTTTAAAATGTTTGTGAGGGAGATCAGGTTGCAACTTTTAAAACCTACTACCTCATGCTTTTCCAACATCATATCAAGAAGTGCGGTGACATTTCTGACATGAACTTTTGGAATGTGTTTTCAGTCAGTGAACAATGGCATTAAAATGTGGGAAATTAACACAGTCTACCCTTCATCATCAATAGCATTTAGAAATGAGAAACTAGTAGGTAGAAATAAACATATTACAGAAAGTTCTCATTTTCCCATGGTCAAATTCATGTTCTGTAATACAGTGCTGTTACAGAACATAAATAACTGTGTCGACCCCTGATGCTCCCTTTTTTTTTTCTTTTTATTATAAGTTCTGCTTGTGCAACATCAGTCAGTTACAAAGCTTCAAGTTTTTCTATTTATTATTTCTTTAAAAGATACATACACGAGTGTGTGAGTATGTGTGTGAGTGTGAATGTGTGTGTGTGAGTGTGTGTATCTGGCTGTCATCTCCCCTTTGAACTTCAAATCAATCATTCCAACTGTGTAGTGGGATAGTTCTGTCTCCATCTAATGAATCCCAAAACATTCATACTAAAGTAGTTAGTTTTGGCCACTACCATCCACAAATCTATCTTCCCATTTTATGATTCCTTCCTGAGCTGATTAGAAACAACGCCATCAGAACTTTAATAAAAGTAAGACATGGTTTAAAAATCCAACCACCTTCTTAGCTTTAGTCTTTAAATCCAACAATTTCCAAATTCCTATTGAGTTTAACACCCAAAATTCTCATTCATTGTCCTTTCTTTTCCACTAGCATTACCATTTCTCTAAATGAGGTTTTCATCCCCTGCCTCAATTTATTACAGACTACAATTTACTCTCCATACTACTGATACTGCAAATTTTAAAACATGCGAATGTGGCTGTTATTCCTTGTTCTACACTCTTTGTTACTTCTGCATCACCTACCTTATAAACTCGATGACATACCAAATCTTTTCTACTTACATATCTGCTATTATTGGAAACTGGATACCTTGAAAAACTTTCCAAGTGCAAATAACACAAAATCATTGAACAATATCTTAGGAAACCATTTTTACAAAACAATCACAGCTGGCAAAATAATAAGGAATATCCTCAGAGACCAAAAATAAATACACAGACACAGATGTGCAGAGGTATAACAGCAAAAATGGAACTGCCTTATGGAAGTCCCTACTGACCTGATTCTTCATTTCTTTTGGCTGTATAACGAACAATAAACAAATCTTGGAAATGAGCATAAACGTAAGTTTAATATGGAAACATCCCCTCCTTTATTAAATCAGGATTTAAAGATGATACAGCTTACTTCTTTTAGTAATGTTGTAACACAGAAATTCCCAAGCTGAAGTGTAAAAATGTGGAGAGAGAGGGGGATGGGGGATCCACACACAGACATATTGCTGTGCAATCAAATTCTAAAAAAAAATACTATTATAGAAACTAAAAAAAAAAAAAAAAAAAAAAAAAGACTATTTATAAAAGAGTCAAAATTATGTCCAAATTGACCTCTTAAAACAGAAAGCAAATAAAATAATATCTTCAAAATTTGGGGGGAAATACACGAAACAGAGAATTTAACACTAATAGAACCTCACTAAAGATATGTTCTTTATCTATTGATTCATGGCAGATTACTAAGACTCAAGTCTTTTAAACAACCCCTCATTTATTACCTTATAGAATGGCAGGTCAGAAGTACAGATGGGCTCACTGGGTTCCCTGCCTAGGGTCTCACAAGGCTGAAATGAAGATATCAGCAAGAATGGCCTCTGTGGAAGAATCCACTTCCATGTTCATTCCTATTATTGACAGAATTCAATTCACAGCTGTTATAGCACTGACATCCCTGTTTTCTATTGATCAGGGACTGCTCTCAGCTTCTATGTGTCTGCTCTATCTATGGTCTGTCTCCTCAAGCTCAAAGCCACCAAGGCAGAACCTTCTTCACATCAGGTACGTCGCATGTTTCTAACCTCTGAGTTCCCCTTCTGCAACTAATTGAAGAAATCTCTCTGCTTTTAAAATATCTGAGTGATTATTTTAGGCATACCTGGACCACAGTGCATCACAGACTTAATTCACGTTGTTTTGTAATAATATAAAAATTCATAACCATCATATTCATATCAGCGATAAAAACCAAAATTTTGAATTTGGTCAAGGTCACAAGGGTAATTAGCGCATGGTGGGTATTTCATCCTAGTTAACTGTCGAACCTGGGCATGTTTCCCAGAACCACGATGCTTTGCTCTCTTTCAATCTACTCATTTAATACCACCTGTCAGGAGTTTGCCTAAACTACTCCGTAATATTGCCACCTTGGCATCTATTTTGCATGACTGAGTGCCCTGCAGTGGCCTTGAACTGACACTAGTCCTTCCCACAAGCACGTGCCCTAGGTAACAGACCAAGTTTCTGATATTAAATTTCTGATTATGACTTCCATAATAGTCCCTGCGATAAACAGTCTCCCCTACATCCGAGGGCCTTCCCCGTAATGCCCCTTAGAGGATTACCAAAGGCCAGCTCTTTGGTTGTATTGACCAATCTGGCCTTAGCCTGGAAACCCCAAAGCATTCTGTTCACAGACCCTAATAAAGTCTCAGGTCCTGCCACTCTCTCTGCCTTGACCTCCTTGCATGACCCTCCTTCCGAACCTATAAATGTCTCTATTTCAATTTCCTTTTGATCTTTTGTTGAACCTCTGTTCACTATCCAACACGCTAGGGTTCTATTTAACAAATGTTAATTTAAAGCCACAACAACACACACAAAAAATGCATTTTTACTACGTGTGTGGCAAAAATTTCCCAACATGGTATGTTCTGTTCTTATCCTGCCCCAGAACTTTGTGATGCTTCTTTCCTGTCATTATCATTTTCGAGATGTGTGAGATTTTATGCTTCTCAAAAACATGGGACAATGCCAAGGTAAGGACGTGTCTCCAAGTAAGTTTGTAATGATACTTTTTAATAAAAAAATTTGCCACCTAGGAATTTCTGCAACATTCTGAAAGCACAGGTGTGTAGCATTTCTTCAGGTTTATTTACAAAAACTACGTAGCTTCATAAAAATTCGTATTTGGATGCAGAACGATTTGCCTGCACATCTGCTGCAAACTCCAAGACCAATAATCAGCTAAGGATTTTGTAAGGGCCTCTCAAGAGTACTTATTGTTCTTGTTCAGGGGCACTTTTGAAAATGCAAGAACATTGCAACATTCTGAGTTTCCTTGAGACAATTATACTTAGCTACTAATTAAAGTGGAAAGTTGCTGATTTTTCTCTCATAACTCTACAGGTATAAGCCACGTGCCATGAATGAATGAGGAAGAATCATTTAACCATTACTGGGTACTGATTGCTGAACATTTTGAAGGATTATGAACATTTAAAACAATTCTGTTTTTAACATTGTTGGCACAGAAACCTTATGCCTATATAAGTAATACTTTCTGCTTTTTCCAAGGGTTTTTCCAAACATTTAAACATAATTGTTCTGATTTGTATTCTTGTCCCTGAAACATTGTGTTTCTTTCAGTTTTTATTCATGCTTTTATTGAAAAATCTGTGAACAATTATTAATAAGCTTTGCACAATAGTGGATAATTGAAAAACACACTTCTTGTAATGTGCTGTTTAGTCACCTCTGATTCATGGTGACCAGATGGATGAGTGATGTCCATATTCATTCACAGTCCCTGCACTATTAGTTTATCATAGCACTTCTTTCAGTAATGAAAGAAAAATTCCATTGTCTTCAGAGTTATTATAGAATGGTAAATTAATACTACTTGACAATCTTTATTATGTTCAATTCAGTTAATACTATTTAATGACTTATCTTTGGTCTTTACAGCCAGTTCCTTCTTTCTCATATTTTTGAATCCATATTCATTTGTGGGCAGCTTCTCTATTTGAGGTCCTCTTCATCTAGCATTTGCATTATTTCAGGAGCCAGCTTGATGTCCTCCACCCATTGATTCCCCCTCCACAATTTGATCTTCATTAAGTTCCCAGCAGAGAATGTTATCAAACTAATTGTTGTGCTACTCTACTGCATGCAAATAAAAATCAGGCTCAGTCATTTCATTATACATTTAACAAATTATTATCAAGCATCTACATTGTACAAAGAATAATTCTATGTACAGTAGACTCTCCGTTAACTGGAACTCAAGTAACCAGCAAAATCTCAAACAACTGGTTAACGAAGAGTCTACTTACATTTATCCGGCATCTACCAATCCCATGGGTGCCAGTTAACGGAGAGTCTACTGTAATACAGCCCTAGAGATGAATAAGATGTTTAAATACATCTTGCTATAGCTAACTTTTAAAATACCAAGTGAAGCTTTGATAAATAAGTTGGCACAATTTACAAATATGTGAAACTATATTTCCTCTTTTAAAGTTAAAATAAGTCCAGAAGACTCATGCACAGCAGCCAAAGAGAATTATTCATCATCCAATCCATGTTTAGATGTGACCAGTTTCTCTTCTTAGAATGAAATTGTGTCATAACTTTAGTATGGCTCTTATATTGCATTTACTAAACACATACATTGATGTTTCAAAGCACATGTAATAAACTCCTGCCCAGAAAGGCCTTCACCTAAACAAGCTCAGATTCGTGAAACATTTTTTCCTACTATTTAAATAAAATCTAGTAATAACAATAACAAGTCAGACATGAATGTGCTAGAGATTTATTACATACTAATATCAATGCAGATACTATACCAAAGAATAAATAATTTAAATTACAGAAGATTAAAACATCATGTTTTTACATATTCACAAAATGTGCAACAACGTATCATAGCACTTCATCAGTGCGAGAAAGAGGAAGCCTGGCACTATCAATCAAGTTAGAAAATTCAAATAAACTTGATCAACACCAGAATCATTATTATACCAGTGAACACATAGTCATATGTAGTTGACACTTAAACAACACAAACTCATACTGCATGGGTCCACTTATATGTGGATTTTTTTTTTCAATAAACACCTGTAATGTTTTTCAATAAGTGGTCTGCGGACATGAAGGATTGGCTGTATGAACAGCCCTATGCCAATTTACATAGGGGACTTGAGCATCTGCAGATTTTGGTATCCATGGGAAATCCTGAAACTAATCCCCTATGGATACCAGGGAAACTAAATTCTGGAGCGTTAAAAGTTAAACGTGGATTTTCAACTTTATGAAGGGTTAGCACCCCTAGCCCCTGCATTGTTCACAGGTCAACTATACTCTATTTTATACTAGTTCAAGGACATGTTCTGGGTTGGTCAAGAGCAGGAAAATAACTGAGTTACTATAACATCAATGATACGCAAAGACTAGAAAACATGATTGAAAATTAATTCCAAGGTTCCAGTGCAGATATCAAGCCTATGATCTGAAGAGCAATGAAAGAATAGGCCTATATTATTTGAGCAACTTATCATAGATTAAACACCATCTTATTTTTGCCACCTTAATATCTGTTTTGTCTGTTAGTTTCTCAAAAGCAGCATGTGGCACTGCAATTTTGCAGGTGATAGCTTAAGACATCCTGAGTCATCTTAGGGATAATCAATAAATTTCCTGTCTCCTGAGTTCTCTATTTCGTTTTTTTCTGATTCTTATTTTAACTCAAGTTTTTCATTTATTAAAAAATAAGATTGAAGTAAATTTTTTTGGATGAGATGAAAGGAAATTTCTTTCAAGAAAATAAAAATCATGTTACAAAATAAACCACAATCTTATGGTATCAGAGAGTTTCACAAATAGTTAATGTGAATTTTCAAAATTTATAAATTGACACTTCATCATTACAACACTGGCAACACCCAGACCTAAGCTGTTTACTTTGAGAAAATAACTGACATCCATTGAGAAAGGAATTCATTGTTTTAAAGGGGGTTAGAAAGGATCTAATAATCTCTGAGTGCCTTTCTATTTAGCAGACAGTGAGCAAGCTGGTTTTTAATCATTTCCATATTTAAATGGCCATGAACTTTGATGGTTGTGAAAAAGTTTTCTTCTTTGGGGATGCAAATTGTTCAAAACTACAGTGATGGGGAGAGGATAAGCAGTTAGTTTTCCTCTCTGATATGTTTTTAGTTTCACCAGCAACTTTCTATCTATGTTTCTATTGGAGATAAAAATATCTTTAAGCAGAGAGAAGATTCTCAATTTTATTTTATTTTGATTACTAACATGCTAGGAGCTACACATATATTCTATGCTTCTTAAACCCACTTTAAAACTTATCTTCTAATCTATCATATCTGATTACTTTATGATTTTTGAAGAACTTTTAACTCCAAATAAGGGAGGGTAAAACACAATTAGAACTGGCACTATCAAATCAACTTAGAAAATAAAACGGCAGAGGACAGAAAGTCTGACTTAAACCTACTAAAGATTTTCAAAGATTCTTTATCTCCTAACCAGATCCAGAAACTGTACAAATCTAAGCAATTTATTTGTGTGTTTTTAATCTTCTAAAACTTAAAAATCAATAAGCAATCTTAATCCATAATTTTTACAAGATTGTTATAATTAGTTCTGTATGTGAACTATACTTATATTAATACTTAATTTCAGTTCATACTGAAGAAAAAATAAATGTAATTTTGTAATGCAATTCATTTACTGAAATTTTAATAAATAACTTTTGGTTATTGTAGATGTAACTGTCTCACAACCTCAGATCAGAGGAGGCAGCCTGCTGTATTTTAACATATCAGCAGAGGAAAATATATTAATAAGGATTTTCTCAGTAACATGGAGTGAACAGAGAGGAGCTCAGCACTGACCACCCTCCCCCACTTCAGTCCCCCCTCCCCCCACCCCCGCCACACACACCTGATAGTGCTGCTATGGAAATGTAGCATAGGGAAGATACACTTGCTGGCACTACTGCTGGGAAACCCAACCTGAAGGAGGTCCAGCCCATGACTGGTATAAAACCAGTAGACGCTCTGACACTCTGGTCTTGGTCTTCCCGGAGTCCTGTTACTTAGGAACGGAACCCAAAGCAGGTACTAAATTCCATCAAAGGCTAAATGCCAGCACAATACACATGGTAGATATAGTAGACTTAAAGATAAGACATGTGAAGCCCTTAAACATCAACCCTTTATGTCTTGAAAATCCTCTCCTAAGGTAGCTACAAACAATAATTTCCTAAGTGCAGTTAGAGATATACAAAATAGATAAATGGTTTACATGGGTAACAGGGCCTTCTAGAACACCTGACAGGTAAAAACCTTGAAATACAATATTTATTTTTTGCTAAGCTTAGCTAGATAAGTTTTATTACTTGGTTTCTCCCTCATTTGCAATGCTGACCATAAAATCTAACAGTTATTTCTTTTCAATTATTTTATGGAAAATAACCCAGTCAATATTGTAAATAGTCATAAAATTATCTTGTAGACAAGATTTTAGGAAAAAACTAGTCTTACCTCTTAGTCAATTCATGAAATAATAAAATTCAATCCTGCTCCATCCCACAAACTACCTGATTGATATCTCAGCAATTATGCAAACTTTTCTGTTTGAGAAGTTTTTGAGCAGTAACTTCTCTTACCAAAGGACAGACATTTTTCCATGTTTAAAAAGTTCAACTATTAAGGCACATTAATATATTAAAATGAAAAATTTATGGCTTAATCTTAATCAATAATTTATGAGCACAGTGTTATAATATATACTGTTAAAATTAATTAAGATAGCTGTCATAAAAATATGACAACACATACCAGTATATCAACCTTTGCTCTGCATAATTTAACTTTATATTTGTGTTCCAATGTGTCATATACACTGATCATGAGACTGTTTATTAAATTCAAAGACAGTGATCAGAGGAAATATAAAGCTGCTTGTATTACTGAATCGTGCAGTGACAGAAACTGTAATGCAACAGACAGGGACCATAAGGTCAAAATAATGATGAAATATTAAGGCATCTAATAAGAAGTACAATGACATTGCTATATCTATGGCATGTTAGAGACATTGCAAATGAAGGCAAAAGCCAGTGCCTCCTTTGCTTGATGTTGAAGCGAAAAGAATCAAAGATTTTAAAAAGATGTATACAGTTATTTAGCAGGATACATCAACAGATCAAATATAATTTTGTTTTGCAGGTGCAAAAAAACAAATGTTTGTACAATAACATTTTAAAATCTTGGATAGAAGCATGTATGTATGCATACCAATGCTATGTATGATATCTAACATACATAATACATGTTAAATATATTTATGTATTATACACACACACACACACACACAAATTTCCCATATGACAAATACTTTTGGAGTAGTGTAGTTTTATTTTAGTACTTCAGTAATATCTGTGTGCGTGCGTGCGCACACGCGTACACACACACACACACTGAGGTGCAACAAATCACCATACCTGAAAAAAAAGTAGCTTGGTTTAAGTCTAATTTCAGATATTCACTAGTTATATTATTTTGATCAAGTCATTTATTTTCTCAAATAAAAAATAAATTATAAATATATTTTACTTAATTAAAACTGGGCTATTTATGTAAATCTTCATTTATTAAATAATCTTAACTTGAAGGCATTTTTACATTGATAGAAATCTTTCATCTTACACAGGATACCATGGTATAATAGATGAAGAAAACCACAGAAAGCAGGTACTTCTCTTATTTAATATGTATTTTTATCCTTTAATTTCCATTATGTCAAAACTATGTCAGAAATTATAAAATTGAATTATAATAAGGTAGGGTAATTTTAATAAGTAACTAAGACAAAAATATAATGCAAATAGAAACATTAGGTGCATATCATGAACTCTTATACTTCTAACACAATTTATCCAAATTTGGACCTAAGATTTCTAGAAGCCACCTGAGGTAATAATGAATATTTTAATGACCATAATATGAATTTAAAGTTACTCAGAAATATAAAAATTATCCTCTTTATAGACACCAGATAGAAATTCTTCATCTAAACTGTAATATAAAGATAATAACCTCATTGTGTGATGAAAAGTGTAGTATTTTCCTCTTTAACATAGTGATAATATCTATTAGGTCGCTTCTAAATGTATCTCTTAAATGTACATAAGGCTAAGTAACCAGTTCCACAAAGGCCGATATGATGTGATTGAATTTCTGTTCTGAAGAACCATCACTGTTCATACATAGATGCTAAAGTAATGGTTCTTAAATTCTTTTTAAATGGCCAAAAATAAATATATATATTTTTTGCATCATAATCCAGTAAAAACATACATGTATGTATGTGTACATACATATACATCCACCCAACAGAAATATTAGGCAATAATAGTTATGCTTATACTATTTTCTGATATTTCTATTTTATTAAAAGCATAGTATTTGCAACAAATAAACTGATTTCATGACCTACGAATGGTCTCATAACTGTGGCATAAAAAGTATTTCAGTAGAGCTATACATAAATTGATAGGGTAAAAGCCTTCATAAATAGAAGCTTGGACAGCTGAGCTACTGAAACTGCACTCCTGAACTAGTACTTAAGTTATAGACTTTATAGTCAGCTGGGGCTAGGTTTGCCTATATTCCTTTGAAAACACACTCCAGTAGATCCTTGGACCATCATGCACTTTCCCACATCAAGCCACTGCATGTCCTGTTCCCTTCTTCCATCTGCTTGCACCCTCCTCTCCAGCCCGGCAGGTTCCTGCTTTTCCTCCAGGTCTCACCTTAACTGTTATCTCCTCAAAACGGATTTTTTTTAGAAGTGAAACCAAGAAGCAGTTTATTAAAAGGAAAGTAGGGTAAAACAAAGAGGTAGTTTATTAAAAGGGAAAGTACACTTCAAAGAGGTAGGCGTGGGCTCAAGCAGGTAAATGGCTCAAGAGCCAGAAAGACTTTTTTGACATCACTAATTAAGGACCAGTCTCTCTACTCCTCTAATCCTGCTTCTGTTACTTTACATCCTTTGTCAAAGCAAAGTCTTATTCACAGCAAGGTGTCTGAAAATCACCTTGATTTTAGCCCATCGAGACTCATTTGTTACAGCCACTAAGTTTGTGGTAATTTGTTCCACAAGCAATATAAAAGTAATATATACTCGTCTACATTTTAATAAAAATTAATGTGAAACACGTTATAGTTGGTCTATAAATAGTGACCATATAATTTATTGTCCAAACAAATATTCTGGAGAATAAAAGGGGTGTTTTTGTAATTATATCAGGTTGACAGGCATATACCAGAATTTTTCTGAGCAAATTTATATGGTTATCTTGTCTTTAATGACTTGATCCATCATTCAAGATCCAGCAGAAAGTTTATCTACTTCCCATTCATAAATAAAACTGCTGCAAAGTAAGGCACTAAAGATATATAAATGGGAAGAGTCAGGTGAATAGGCTTTGGCTAGATTAATTTATACAATATATTGGGAAATCTTTTAAGCCTAACAAAAACAATCTGAAAGTAAGTAGCATTAGAGGAATAGCTTCAGCTGCTCTAATCAGATGGCTCTTTGAAGTCCTTCCCAACTTGATGAAATTATTTGGGGCAGAAGCGATATTACTCATTTTTATACCTGAGATGTTATGTATTCAAAAAATGGGCACAAGCCATTTTCATTTCCAATAGAAGGAAAGTAGGAGAAACTGTTTTTTCCCAGGACCTAAAGTTCAAAGAAACACACCCAATTTCACATTTACTGTGAGCCTTGCTGAATTAGCTATCCCTATTACTTGAGTAATACATCGCCTTCCCAGTGAAGAAAAGAGGGTATTTACCTTATCTGCCCTCTGGATGCCTCATTTCTGACATCAGGGGGTCATTTCGTTCCAACTTGAGTATTTCAAAGAGGATAACACTATTTGAAAGCATCCTTTCTTTACTTTATAGAAGCAACATGATATTCAGTTGTGAATAATAAATCTGTATTAACAAACTATTACATTGCTAATTTTTTTCTAAATCTGTATCCATATCCACAGCTGATCAAATAGTTACCTTGAGCAGAGAGTTACACACAGATACACGCCTACATACATGCACATATACAAATATCTACATAACAGATATATGCAAGTGTACACCCATGAAATAATGTAATTCCTCTAATCCCTGTTCCCTTAAGGAACTGGCAAAAGATACAGTAAAATGTCATTTAAGGGAAATGTCTATGCCTAATTTTCTTTGTATTCCCTGATCAACTTCTGTGTTCTAGCTAACAGGGATTGACAGAAATAATGTACTTTGCTTGTATTTGTTTTCTTCAATTATTTTTTCTGCTTTTTTTCTAACTAGGAGAAATTTTAATACATGTATTATTCAACTTTGAAAACATTACAACACCAACACAATGTGATATACATAGTGGGTGAAGGTTTAAATTTTACAGAATTGAATTAAGATAGCAATTGGATTGTTATACCCCATGTTCTTAAAAAAATATAGGCTCCATTTTTGTTTACATGTGACAGCATTCCTCCCAATGCGCTGTTACTCCCATCCTTATAAAAAGACCATCTGGTATTAAC
Organism: Lyroderma lyra; assembly: GCA_004026885.1. Taxonomy (NCBI): domain Eukaryota; kingdom Metazoa; phylum Chordata; class Mammalia; order Chiroptera; family Megadermatidae; genus Lyroderma; species Lyroderma lyra. The sequence continues at coordinate 33,994 of PVJL010007438.1, read as the reverse complement.
ATAAGCTTTTATCTCCATGTTTCTTCACAAAATGGAGATAATTTAACATAGATAATCCATTTGCTGATAGTTCTTCCTTCAACATAGTAAATGCATTTTTAGTTCCTTTAGTTTTGAGCAAACATTTATTAAATAATCAGCTATGTGTTAAGCGCTAGGCTAAGCACTGAAAACAGGAAAGACTGACAGTAAGAGGTCACGGTGGAGCAAGGGAGAAACACATTTAATGACGTATAATGGGAAACAGTGCCATATAGAGAATACAAGAGATTATTACTGAGGGCCTGCTATTTGTTAAACAGTGCATACATCTCATTACAGTCAAAGGAGGTAGTACAAACCTTTTTGGGAGTGAAAAGGAGAAATAATTAATTCATTTGATGAAGTTAATCTTCATAGAATAGCTTTTAGTTGAGCATAGCTTTAAAGATAATGTTGAAATTCAGCACACAGAAAATGAATAGAGGAATACCAAGAAGAAAGCAAAACATGTAAAGAGTTTCAGATCCTGTGTGAAAGCTTATAAAGTAAGATCTTTGATTTGAGAAATAGTATTAATCAAGGTGAGAAGATGTTCTGTATAAAAGAATATCATATTAACTCATTAAACCATATTCTCTATTTAGAGCCTGATATATTACAGTTTTTTCTCCCAATTCAGAGATGTATAGCATATTCTACCCAATCATCTAGGTAAAATAAAAATTAAAATTAAAAATACAGACTATTCTAACATAAATTTACCAAATGTCCCTGTGCAAATTATTGTTTTCATAGCTAAATATGCACATATGGGTATACATATTATGCATATATATGTGTAGGTATATTTTTTAAAGGAGTTAGCAAAATTTCAACAAATAAAAGCACATTAGCCAATACATCTTTATATTTACAGATAGAAGAACAGACATTATTTAAAGTAGGGGCTATACTGTACATGCCATTTTTGGTATAAAAATTATTGAATGTAATTGAATTTACAAATGAAAATAACATTCAGTTGAAATTTGTTTTTGGTGCTGGGAGAATGATATGTATGATAAATAATGGTGTGAGCATTCTCTTGATTGAAAATGGGTATAGGCATTTTTTCATATATTTATTGGTCAGTCATATTTTTCCTTCAATAAAAGACCTAGTTATGCCTTTTCTATAAATGTCATTTTTGTTTATGTGTTTTTGCTGGTGTTGGTTTTGGTCTTTCTTATTGAGCATCAGGAATCATATTCATATGCCAGATCATAAATATATGCTATATTTATACGTTCTTTGTTAGAATGGATAGAGAATATCTCTTTTCAGTTTATCATTTCATTTTCTTTATGGCTTCTTTTAACAAACAGAAGTTAAAGTAGTCCAATTTATCATAATTTTCCTTTACATTTGTTGTTACTTTTAATTTAAAAATATTTTCCTGCTCCAGTTTTATAGACTCACATCTATCTTATATTGTTTTAAAGTGTTGTCTTTTACACTAAAGTCCCTCATTTATCTAGAATTCATATCAGTTTGTTAAAATACAGGGATACACTTACACTTGTCCTCATGAAAAAATATTTCCTCTATACCATTACACCATATTTAAACAATTTACTTCCCTATCTGCAACACCACCTCTAACACTTACAAAATGTCCCACCCTGTTATGTGTGGAATACAGGGCTTGAATGGTCTAATCTCTCTTTGCACCAATACCACACTCTCTCAATTACTGTTGCTTTATAAGAAGTCTTAAATATTCAAATGGAAAAGATCTCTTTTTTCTTTGTATAAATATGTAGTAGCTATCCTTGCTCCTTTATCTTCATATAAAACTTTTTTTTTTAATTCATTTTTATTGTTAGACTTATTGGGGTGACATCTGTTAGCAAGGATTACATAGGTTTCAGGCATACAATTCCACAGTGCATTGTCAACTTGATGTATAATAAGTTCACCACCTAATGTGACTTCTCTTTCCATCACCTTATATTTAGCTTCCCCGCCTCCTCTCCCACCCCCTCCCCTTTCTCCCCTCCCTAACCCACTCGTCCCCAAATAAACATTAAACTATCGATTGTGTCCATGGGTTATTTGTTTGTTCATTTCTTTTTTTCTTTG
>PVJL010007438.1:0-31791 GCA_004026885.1 Lyroderma lyra | reverse complement strand
CATATAAAACTTTTATATGTAAACAAACTAGTTGTTGAATTACTGTTGTAAATATGATTAGAACTGTCAATCTGTGAATCTAGAAAGAATTAAAAATTAGAATTTTTCATTTTGTAACCCTTTATTTATGAACACAATATACTTTCTCCTTTAGGAGCTCTTTTAAGTGTTTCAATAAAAGCCTATTTTTTCACAATTAATTTGAATTTATATTTGGTACATTTATTGTGAGATACTTTATATTTAATTTATATTCTGGGAGTTTTACTTAAATTCTCAAGATATTAAAGTCTATTTTAAGTATATTTATTGCCCTCCTAAAGTACAAAAACATATAAATCACCTTGCATCAGATAATTGCCACCCTTCCAAATTTATACTTATGTCATTACTATTTATGTTTTAATTTTTTAACTGCACAAATCCATTATTCCTACCTATATCTGAAAAGTTATTTCTGGCATCATTTCATTGTACAGCTACAGTTTTAAAATAATTTAGTAATTATTGCCTAGACCCCTTCCCTTATCTCATCAGAGGTTTCAAAATGCTTAACAAGCTACCCCCAAACCAAGTGGCTGAAATGACAACCATTATTGCTCATCAGCCTCTGGTCAGCTGTGAGGTTCTGCTGGGAGAGATGTGATTGATCTCAGGAGGGCTAGATTCCGCATTTGAGTTCAGCTAGCAGATCGGCTGGGGTTGGCTGCTCTAAGACGACATGATTTAATTAGCTAGCCTGGGCTTGTTCACATGGTATGGTTCAGGGTTCCTAAGGTGAGAAGAAAAGCATCCAAAACCTCTTAAAAGTTTATTTTAGGTTGGAATTGGCATGACATCATATTCACTGTATTCTTATTCATCAAAGCAAGTCACAAAGCTAGATTCTAAGTCGAGAAATAATCTCCACTTCTTGAGGTACACGTCTGTAAGGTATCATTGTAAATGACATGATGGATAACTAAAGAAATGTTTGCAGCTCACCATAGTTATTATTCTTACTCTGTCATTTCTTCTGAACTTCTTGGTTGGAATTCTTTTATTCTTTCCTTTATCAATTTGTGGTTACCTTGACATATAGATCATATTGGAAAAGAAGGATAAATGTCTAATTCAATACATGGGCATGCACTTTGCTGTTTGTATTATCTTTTTGTAAATCAATTAAAAAATGAACTGATGTCATTGCAGTTTGCAATGTTGACAGTAATTTCTTAGCCTTCTCCCAGAGTCACAGTAATTGTCAGATCCACTTCTAAAGATTCCACTTGTAGTAGAGTCCTCTCTTCTAAGGGTATATGTTTTTATTCATGACTTCTGTGTTCTAGCACTCTTTATACACTCCTTAGAGCCTGCTTAGGAATTTTAATGCTACCTAAAAATGTGTTCTGTAGTCCTTAAGTATGGATGCTAGCCTTGTCCTTTGTATCTGCTACAAGAATGATTTATTCAGTCAAGAAACGTATTCTTGGACCATTTCCGATAATAATTTAAACATGCTATTCACATAAGTGAATGTGACTTGCAGCATTACTTCTATATATAACATATATGCTTTATCCCTATAACTTCCAAATTTAAACATTTAGTTCCTTATTTGGTATCCCAAAGATTTTATAAACTAAACCTCTAGAATAGAAAAAAGCTGAGAGAGAACGCAGACTTAGGTTATCAGCCTGAAATTCCTGTGGGAAAAATACTGAGGTAAGACTTTGTAAATGAGACATGCAACAGAAATATAATATGAGCCACATATATAATTTTAATTTTTCTAGAGCCACTTAAATACAAATTGGCAAAACTCATTTTATTAACTTGTTTTCTTTAAACCGATATTATGACATCAATAGTAATAAATATAGAAAATTATTTATGAGATAGTTTTAATCCTTTATTTCATACTAGGTCCTTGAAATTCAGTGTGTCTTTTTAAACTAACAGCACATCTCAATTTGGAACCACATTTTAGGTGCTCAGCAGTCAGATGTAGCTTGCAATGATTATATTTTACAGTATAGTGAAATCTAGACTAAGCAAGCAAGTTGTTCCACCATTAGGCAGTAATTTCCTTTTTCACTGCCATCTCACCCTGAGAGTGGAATTTTAAAAGATTTGCTAAAACATACAACAACAACAACACAACACTATATTTTATCCTTCAATAGAACTACTGATCTTTTCATTTGATCTGCTACAAAACTACATTCTTCTTATGACAGGACAAGAGTGGGGGGTAGGGGGAAGGACCTGTACTCTGCCTAGAAGTTAGAATAGGTAGCTTTCAAATGGCTACTTGTGTATAATTTCATTCTGCATGTAGAAAACAATTAGATGCTAGAAGCAAGAATGCAGACCTAAAGCTACAAACATCCCCAAAACAAAGTTGTTATAAATCCTCATAAATGTCTGATTTTATCCTAAGACTACTATGACAGTGTACTTAAGTCCACATTTTTACTTATTTCTGAGGACTGCACTCAATACTACAATTTCCAGCTTTTCCTGATCAAAAAAACTTAGAACACTGACTTCATCGCATTGAATAATCCAGCATAGAAGTAGAAGCATGTTGCTTTCCATTCAAAGAAAAGGATTTAGCTACCAACTTAGAAACATTTTAAAGCATCTGTTTTGTAAAATAGTTCCATATATAGTTCACTGAAAACAGCAATAAAGGGAAGGTGCAACTGTATCAGTATAGGCATTTTAGATGCAATGAGTTGAAGTCATATTTATTCATCTTGCCTGTCTAATAAAATGTTAGTTTTATTTTATTACAACAACAAAGGACTCTGTCTGCTGAACATTATAAATTCCTTAGCCGTGAATGATATGTCATTAACTTGTTAATGCATTTAAGAGAAAAAATGTGAATATGAGAATATAGTTATTCTTTACACAGAATCAATAACATTTTACTACTGCAGACTGTACAACTGCATTTCTAATAAAGTTATTAAATAAACTGGGACACCTGCATCACCTACCATGGGGTCATTCTTTTGACTAAATGCCTGTGTATTATTATGAAGGATGAGAGGGAAAAGTAGAAAAAGATCGACATCCCAGATTCTCACGTCAAAATTATTTGAGTCACATTAAGTGAATCTTCATTAATCTTCACTACAATATATAAAGAAATTATCCACCTTCAATATACAGACAGGAAAATATGCTTTAGTTTATTAATTATCCAAGATCACATAGCAAAACTATAGAGGAGCTAGGTTTCCAGGCAGGATAAGTCTGTCCCTGATGTCCAGGCACTTCTACTACCACTTAATACATCTCTTTCTATAACTTAGTGACTTTACACTGCAACTAAATACCGGAAAAGAAAAACTTGCAAATGGAAGGCACAGTGGGTGTTTTGAAATTTACAATCAGCAATTTGCAGGCTAATAAATCTAAGGACCCAACTGCTTCTCTCATTGGCAGTAATGGAGCAGCCACTTTAGGCTCTGCATTTTTGGTTAATTACAATTCTTCTCAGGTGGTAAAACTGATAGCCTTCAGCTTGGTATGGTTTAATGCAACCTGAGACCTGCTTTATCATTTGGAAATGCACTGCCTGTGAAGTACACTGCTTAATCCACATCATTAGTTTAGTACTATTATATAATCATTAGCCTGTTTTACAAATAGGACATAGAAGAAAAAAAATAAAAAATACATATATTTACATTTTTTTACATCCAGTTTTATAAAGCCCTCTATTTGTCATCACTTTAGAGATAAAAGAATTTATCAATTGTTTTTCAAGTAAGAGTTAATACAAATATAACAATAACAATAAATATCAGGTAAAAATTATAGATTACTTATGTTCCAGTCATTCTGATTAGATCTTTACATCAATTATCTGGTTTATTGCTTGAGCCTACTCTACCTCATGGTAGCCACTATTATCCCAGTTTTCCTGATGAGCAACCTAAGCTTGAAAGTATAAAATAACTTGCTTCAATTCATACAAATATTAAAAGTTTGGCCTAGATTCCATACTAGATAGTCTCACTCTAGATCTTTCACTCTTACTAACTGTATATTTTTAAAGTTGTTAACAGTTTTCTCCATATATCTACCAATACATTCATTAATGATCCAAGAAAAACCAAGCAAATAAAAAAGTATCCTTTTACTTTGAATGTTAAAAAGAACATATATCATATTAAACTTTCAAAAGGCAATAAGCCTTCAGATGATTCTAATAATGTATTTAAGTCAGTTTTGATAGCTTATCATATTGAATGAGGTATTTTATTTTGAAAACCATCTTCTGTGATATTGCCCAATGTGCACAATCATTTTGTTCACCTTGACAATGACACTAAATGGAGGGCTTCTTATTTGAAGTAACTCAATAAACATCTAAAGTATACTTTATTGAATTTATAAAACTTTTTGAAAACAGTTGCTACTTTTACTTATTAATATTTTGGGATTAATTAGAATTGTAAGCCTGTTGGAGTCTTTTTGGTCTGAGTAGTATAGATAAGGTTATAACATTTGTTCTTTAGATGTTGTATGACTTTTGTAGAAATAACTTCAGGGTTCAATAAATAATTAAAAAATAAATAGTTTTCAACGCATACTCTGTCTGGGGAACTATAGTAAATAGAAAGAATAGAAATGTGAAAAAGATAAGAATCATGGATTAAGGAGTTTACAACCAGCATGTGGTTTACAGACTTGACAATGTATGGTTCATTCTAGCCAAGTCACTGAAAACTGCCCTATTTTTTTTTTTTCACAAAATTATTTTCTAAGGTCGCTCCAAAGATATCAGGAATAGGATATGATGGTAGATTAAAAATAGCAATAAATCACTTGCAGTTTCTTTCTTTAGTTGTGCGAGTCTATTTCCCAACCTGTTTTAGACTAGTCTCAAAACTTGCTTTGACTAACAGAATGTAGCAGATGTGATGCTCTGGCAGGTCTTGAGCCTAAGCTTCAATGTACCTTGTGGCTTTTGCCTGTGCTCTCTTGAAATCCTGTTCTGAGAATGGCATATAAGAAAACTGGTAGAAACGACTGGAGTATAAGTGGCCATATGAAAGAACTGAGCCGCCCCAAGTGAAAGCCAGGCACACTGGGAGACGGGAGTACAGTCATCTCTGGTTTTCTAGCCCAAATAGCCCTGCAACCAAATTCGGCCTATGAATGAGCTAGGGTGAAACCAACAGAAGAACCATCTACCCAAACCACAGAATCTTAGAAATAACAACACAATAATGTCTTAAGGCACTAAACTGTAGGGTGTTTATATCACAACACTTAATTGAAAGGAATATTTTAGAGTTTTAAGCAGTGTATGAGCTTCAGAAGTTAATATTCTAAAGGCAGCTTAGATTTTCATGAGTGAATTTTCAGTGTGTAGAGAAATGTCTAGTCAAAGTCCTGAGAAGACAGATAAAAATGTAGGTACAAACTTTAAAAGTTATTTTTTTTTATAGATCAACACTAAAATACTACAGTGGTGGATACATGTCATTACACATCTGTCCAAACCCATAGAATGTACAAAACCAAGTATGAAAGCTAATGTAAACTATGGGTGATAATGATGTGTTAATTTAGGCTTACTGATTGTAACCAATGCACCACTGTGTTGTAGGATGTCAATCATATGCATGTGTGTACAAGGGGTACATGTAAAACACATACAAAATATAAAGTTTACTAATTTGAAAATATGGAAATAGCAATGACAACAATAGAAAATAATGTTTTATATTTCTTCTTTTACATCTATATATTCAGTTTTAAATGTAAATTCATTTGTTGTCATGTCAGAATTTAGTCAGGTTTAACTAGTATATCCCTTAGTGAATTGCTAAATATGGTAATCTTCATTTTGTACTCACACTATATAATTTACAAAATATTTAGTTCTGCCACCCAAAAACGAAAAATGACATGCACTGCGCTTATACAAAAATACATGTAGACACCTGAGGGAACTATTTCATCAGTCAGTGGAGAGCTCTACGTATTCCATTGAACTCCAGTTGTGGGAAGAAAACAGTGACAAAAAGGTTTAATCATTTCAGTATCCATGCCCCTTGGTAATAATATTCAGAAGAAGTGGGAAGAAAGAGAAACAAATACACGAAGTGCGTGCGTGTGTGTATGTGTGTGTGCGTGTGTATGTGCGCGCGTGTGTGCGCGCGCGCGTGCTGAGGGACAGAAAGACTGTGTAAATGGAATAACTTTGCTTCACTGAATTCCTAACTACTGCTGTTTGTTTAAAATGGCCTAGCTGGAGTTCTAGAGCACTGAAAATATTGAAAGACCCTGCAAGCCAGCAATTTTTAATTTAGATTATTAAACATAATCTAAATTTTTAGTTTTTATTTGCTTCAGATGTGAAATGATCTTTTCACTACAGGTGTGCCTCATTTTATTGTGCTTCACTTTATTGGTCTTTGCAGATACTGCATTTTTCAGATTGAAGGTTTGTGCCAACCCTGTGTCATACAAGTCTATCAGCACCATTTTTCCAAAAGCATTTGCTCACTTCATGTCTCTGTATCACATTTTGATCATTCTCACAAGATTTCAAACTGTTAGGTATTGTTACTATATTTGTCTGATGATCTGTGACATTACTACATGTGATAATTGTTTGGGAAAGTCATAAACTTTGCCCTTATAAAACAGCAAACAATCCATAAATGTCATCTGGTTCTGACAGCTCCACCGCTGGCCATTCTGAGTCTCTCTTGCTCTTCCCTATCCTCTGTGAAACAACATTATTAAAATTAGGCCAATTAATAACCCTAAAATGGCCTCTAAGTGTCAAGCGAAAGAGAGTTCCCATGTATCTCACGTTAAATCAAAAGCTACAAATGATTAAACTTAGTGAGGTGGGCGTGTCGAAAACTGAGGGGGCTGAAAGCTGGGCCTCTTGCGCCTGTTAGCCAAGTTGTGGATGTGAGGGGAAAGTTTTTGGAGGAAATTAGAAGTGTTATGCCTATGTACACAGAAATAAGAAAGCAAAACAGCCAAATGGCTGACATGGAGATAGTTTAAAAGAGCAAACCAGCCACAATCAGCCCTTAAACCAAAGCCTACCCCAGAACAAGGCCCGAATTCTCTTCAATTCAATGAAGGCTGAGAGAAGTGAGGAAGCTGCAGAAGAAAAGTCTGAAGCTAACAGAGGTTGGTCCATGAGGTTTAAGACAAGACACCATCTCCATAACTTAAAAGTGCAAGGTGAAGCAGCAAGCACTGATGTAGAAGCTTCAATGAGTTATCGAGAAGATCTACGATAATGATGAACTAAACAACAGATTTTCAATGCAGACAAAACAGGCTTGTATTGCAAGAAGCCATCCAGGACTTTCAAAGCTAAAGAGAAGTCAATACCTGGCTTTAAAGGACCAGCTGACTCTTTTGGGGGTTAATGAATCTGGTGACTAAATTGAAGCCAATGCTCATTTACCCTCCTGAAAATCCTACAGCCCTTAAATATTATGCTAAATCTACTCTGCCTCTGCTCTTTCTAACAACAAAACTGGGATGAAAGCACATCTGTTTTAAAAAATTATTTACTAAAGATTTTAAGCCCACTGTTAAGAGCTACAGCTTAGAAAAAAAATTCCTTTCAAAATATAACTGCTCATTTGCAATGTATCTGGACACCCAAGAGCTCTCTCTGATGGAGATGTACAATGAAATGAATGTTGTTTTTGTGCCTGTTAATACAATATCCATTCTGTACCTCATAGATCAAGGAGTAATTTCAGCTTTCAAGTCTTATTATTTCAGAAATACATTTCATAAGGCTAAAGCTGCTATAAGACAATGATTCTACTGATGAATCCACGCAAAAAAAATCAAAACCTTCCTAGAAAGAATTCACCATTCTAGATGCCATTAAGAATATTCATGATTCATGGGAAGCGGTCAAAATATCAACATTACAAGAGTTAAGAAGTTGATTCTAACCCTTATGTATGTCCTTGAGGGGTTCAAGTCATCAATGAAGAAAATAACAACAGATGTGGTAGAAACAGCAAGAGAACTAGAATCAGAAGTGGAGGCTAAAGATATGACTGAATTGCTGCTGTCTCATATAAAATTTGAACAAATAAGAAATTGCTTCTTAATAAGGAGCAAAGAAAGTAGTTTCTTAGGATGGAATCTACTCCTGGTGAAGATGCCATGAAGATTGTTGAAATGACAACAAAGGATTCAGAACACTACATAAACTTAGTTGATAAAGCAGTGGCAGGACCAACTCCGATTTTGAAAGCAGTTCTACAGTGAGTAAAATGCTACCAAACAGCATCACACGCTACAGAGAAATCATTTGTGAATGAGTCAATAGATGCAGCAGACTTCATTGCTGTCTTATTGTAAAACACTGTCACAGTCACCACAACCTTCTGCAACCACCATCCTGATCAGACAGCTGCCATCAATATTAAGGCAAGAACGTCCACCAGCAAAATAATTGACTTGCTAAAGGCTCAGTGATGGTCAACATTTTTTTAGCAATAAAGTATTTTTTTAATTAAGGCATATACATTGTTGTTTTAGACATAAAGCCATTGCACACTTAATAGACTATAGTAGAGTGTAAACAAACTTTTATATGCATTAGGAAACCCAAAAATTCCTGTGGTTTACTTTATTGCAGTATTTGTTTTATTGTACTGGTCTCGAACTGAACCAGCAATGTCTCTGAGGTAATACTGCATTTGTAAAAGGAAATGGTAGAATATAAAAATAAAAAACATTTTATGGATACTCAGTAATATGTCAGCAGTGATTATAAGGTATAAAATTTTAAATACATTTTAGGGAAAATCTAAGTAAGTCATGAAGGTTAGTGAAGTTTCACAGTGGTATGGCTCCTTAAATTGTATTTTAATGCAATGAAAATATTGTGAAAATATTCTTTACCATTAGAAAATAATTTTGTTATTTTAATTGCTAAAATAATATCCAACATTTGTTGTGTGCATATTATATGTCAAGCACTCTTCTAATCAGTTCACAAATAATATTTCACTTAATCCTCATAAGAACTATTTAAAGGACTCATTTTACAGATTAGAAAACAGAGTCATAGAAAGATTAAGTAATTCAATTAAGGTCACACAGTTACTACATGTTAGAGCTAAAATTTAAACACAGTAAGTTTAACTCCAGAACTCGAAGTCTTGAATCCAGGGGTTGAAAAGAATATTATAATGTGTCTAGTTGGAAACACATAATAATTTATATATTTCTTACCTCTAATGTTTTAAGTGAAGAACAGACATTATGATTAGCATTAGCAAATATTTGTCACAAATGAAACAAAAATTAACACTTCCCTTGTAGACCTGTTTCCAAAAGGCGCTTTCTACCTTGGAAATATTATATTTAAAAAAACCACACAACCTAATTTAGAAAAACAGGCAATGCTGATAGCTACATCAATATGGAATCCAGACATTACTACAAAGAAATCAAGAAGATATTTTAAAAGGAGATTGACAAACAAACTTAAAGAGCTTCTATCTTCATACTATAACAAAGCAGATATATGTCCTTATGGGAACTACAAATTAAATTTTATTAAAACAAATTAAATTTTAACGGCAGAAATTCATGTTTTGAACTAAGACTGCTATAATACCTAATACACTCGAAATTTTAGTGTGGACATGTCAATAGGCTTTTTCTTAAAATATAATTTGTGTTGTGATATACAAGAATCTTCCTAAATTTTCAATTCTAAGCTTACCTAAGTCTTATTTTCATAACTGTCTCACCTACTGCCACATAGTATTGTGAACTTTAGAATCTCCACTACAATGCACAAATTATAATATGTTGGCTATTGATAATTTCCCTTTTCCCCCACTATATTAGCAGTTTCCAGGCTTGAAGCCTCAGGATTTCCTACATAAGGAAAAATAAAACTTTCATATTTGCTTATTCTAATATCCTTGTGAAAATTAAGCTGTTCCTATTAGCTTTGACTTACACTTCATCCTTCTGATCAACTTGCAATTGTTTTATTTGACTCAAGAGAGAATCATTCTAATAAGCACTATTGTAATCACATGCCTTTACTCCCATGCTTGTCTTATATTTACCAAAATAGAATCTTTCCCTGTGGAAATGAATGCAGTTCTAGTCCCACAATTTTTTCCTTGAAGATTTTTTGCCACTATTGTAACTAAACACTTTAAATCACTTTAATAATAATTTAGTCCTACCAAGGCAATTCTGAGTGAAATAATCTTCTTCTGGCAGATGTACAGTCAATAATCATGCATACCTGGAAGTGAGGAACAACTGCTGTTAAAAGATACAAAGCCCCACCAAAATGATTCTCTTCTACAAAAGCCATAAACCACTGTGAAAGGGCAGTAAAACCTGTAAACTTGAGCACACATTGCACCAGGAGGAAGGATTAAAAATAATCTCTGTTCATTGGAGACAGGAAGGAAACCATCCCGTGTTCACATCATTAGACATCTCCTACTACGGGAGAAATGTTAGGATCCACGCCATGCTATGTAAGTAGCTGATCTATTTAATCCATATTCCTGCATTCTGTAAAGGCATACATACCAACTAAATAATTTCTACCCATTCCTAGAACCCAGATTTTTACCTCCTTGTATTGTTGCTCAGATTCTGCTTTCCTGAGTATTAACATCCTGAGCCCAATTCATTTGTGGATCTTAGTCCACAGGTCCACCTCTGAGTCTCCTTTTTCATTTCTGTGAGTCTTTACAAACAGAATTTCAAATATGCAAGTCTATCTAAAAAGACCATTGATAAAAGTTGTGTGCCTGAAATTTTCACGTCATTCTGCATTGCTTTATGTTGTCTTTTAAGATTATGATTTCCATTCTTTATCCTGATTCTGTGATTTTTGGTTTTTATGCCTTTTGTCTATATTCTTGAGGATCTATATCATAGACTATAATTTCACTAAATTCAAAATAATCTGTCTCACGTTGTGGCCAACGTGAACATTATAATATTCTCATTGCCTGGGCATATAAAAGTGGCTTGACTACTGTGCATTGATTGAGATGATGCTTAAGATTATACCCAAGACTACTTGAGGTTCTCAGCTACTTCTCTAATAATTCCTGACTTCCCGTATCATGCCCAGAAAATTTTTATATTTTCCTTTATTTATATATTTGACTTTATATTTTCCAAATCTTGGTGTCCTCATTTTGACAGAGTTCAATGATATAATCCTTAATAACACTAGGCTTCAAGATAATATTTTGGAATATTCTCCATACAGCATAGCTATCTGAAACATATGAAAGTTTATACTTTGCATTCATGTAAGAAGATAAATGACATTCTAACTTCATCAGTTTTATAAAATACAGCATACTGAGTTTAATAAAATAATTTTCAAAACTTCTCAATGACAGTTTAATTGACCCACCCCGGTGGATCCACAAGGAAAATAACTTCAGGTGTACACAAAGGTTTCCACAACACTACTTTTAATATGAAAAGTTTGATGTACTTAAATTGATTCTTTTAATGAGACTACCTACAAATTTAGTAGGTTACACTGACAGAATTAAATGGGCTTTGGAAATGCATTTCTTATTATCAGGCTACCTTTGCAGATTGCCCAGATTCTTATCAGATTTTCTACAGGTATTTTCAATTACCATTTAATTCATTTTACAGTGTATTTGCTATGTGCCTCTGATTTAACCAGCAATCATTGATTTCATTTATTCAAACATTTCTGATTAGTTTTCTTCAGTTTAATTCTCTCAAAGCTTTGTAGTTCTGAAATCCTCAAAATATCCTTTGAGATATAAAGAGGAAAAATGACTTCTGTGCCTCTCTCTTTTATTCTTGTCTCTCCCCTTCAACAGACACTAACATATTTATGTATGATGAGTATTGTGGTCATAGCGATGGACGGTCTAGATAAATGACTCTCAAGGGGAAATATTTGAAAAAATGTGAGTGTGATTAGCATGTAGAAGAGATAAGGTATTGGACACTTGAGCTTGGGATATCATATGGAGAGTTTCAAATAATTAAGAGCTGCTTTATATATTATATAAGAACATAGGCTTATTGTGTAAAGTTTCAGAGAGCAGAATGAAGATTAATTTGTAGATGATCCAAAAAGGCAGGCTTAATGAAATCATATTGAAGAATAAAATGAACAAAGTATTAAATAATCCACATGTCAAGAAGCTTTTATTCACTATATTCTGATTTAATTCAGAGCTCAGGTTGGCTCTTTACGTGGCCCAACCCAAATTTTTAAAACAGTATGAGATTTTTTTTGTGACCTTTTTTTAGGGACCTGTTTTTTTGTTTTGTTTTGTTTTGTTTTAGCTCATAAGCTGTCATTACTGTTAGTGTATTTTGTGTGTGGCCCAAGACAATTCTTCTTCCAGTGTGACCCAGGGAAACCAAAAGGTTAGACCCCACTGATTTAATTAATCAAATATCTAGCCCCAATTGAGACGAAACAGTGATGGGGCTCAGCTCTACCCCCTTAAAGTCCAGATCCTACACCACCCAATTCAGCTCCCTTCCAAAGCTGCTATAAGCAACTTTCCAACCACAAACCTCCTCAAAGTAGTTAAACCCACCACACACACACACCACATGCATACACTACCCTGAGTTGACCCCTATATGTCCTTTCCGGGATAACGGTAGTGAACTACACCACACTCCTGAGCCTACTGTGCATGCACCAGGATCTTTGCATCAACTGCACCTGTGCAGGCACCATAACCAGGAAAAAAAGAAAAAGTTCACCCCAGCTGAAGTCAAGCCCTCCCTCACTTTGCCCTGTATTAATATAATGCCTTGAAGCAGCAACCTTAGGGGAGCTAGCTGGGAAATTCTTCCTCCTGTGCTACCTCCATTGTGCTGGAGCTGAAGCTCCCATAATCCTTGTCTGAGCTTTTAAGGGTTTGGCTTCTTGTCAATTTCTGTTACATAGAGAGCCTAAGTGGGTAACACAACCACAGGCACTGTCACTCCACATAAAAAACTAAGAAAGAAAGATAAATATAGCACAATGTTGAGTCAATTCAGATCTCTGCTTGTGTACTATCGCTGGTCTCATGAAGCTTTCTATTTTATCTACATATAAGGCCCTGATCATGTTCCTTCTCATTACCTTCTGCAGTTTGAGACAGTTAACACCTAATATTGATGCTCTTGTTTCTTACCACAGTGGCCTCTGAGGATACTTATCCCTATTTTGTCATTCCCACCAAAGCAGATGCACATGCATGACTTAATTTTCTTCTGTCCTTATGAGACTTGGTTAGGATAATTTAATAGCCTTTTACTACAGGTTCATGGATAATAAAAGGATAGGATTGAATGGGTTATGCAAATAATTAAAATTAGCAAACAGATATGACAGAAATTAAAATCCACACCCTGACACCTTGTTCACTTTTTTATAGCAGGACTTCTCACACCTAAATGCTCCTTACAAGTCATTCAAGATCTCATTAAAATGCATGCAACACATCTGAGGCACAGACTGGGTGGTAATATGGCCGCTGTTGCTTTATCAGGCTTTGATAGTGACAAGGCTTTTCTAGATGATTTTCTAACAAGCAAAAGGGCTTCCTCTCTTCCTGGCACTCCTCCTGTGTCAAAATCCATAATCACTTCTGGGTGCCCTGAAGCATACATGATCTGCTCAGAATGAACAAAGTTCTTATAAGCAAAGGGATTTGTTTCTCAATCCAAAACACTGACCAACTACCCAGGCCATATTTCCTATTTTGAAAATGTATGACAGAATAATTTTTTTTCTGTAATTGGCCAATTTCTAACTTAGGAGATCCATGGTGCTCAGTTATTTGTAATCACTAAAATTTTTTTAATTTAAAAAGCAAATTAATAGTTTGCATTTAAAACTCTTTGCAAATTAAACATCAGAAATTCCAGGAGTACTTCCCATTCCTCAAAAACTTATATAATATCAAATTAAGGGCAATTACCTGTTCAATCCAAGATAGCATTTATCAAATCCCATCCAGATATTTTAATCTATCTCTCATCTTGATTCTGGTGCAGATAAGACCTGCACTGCTCTCCTGCAGTCTTCTGTGAGTGCTCAAAAACAGAACACACAAGGCATATACGTCTCCTTTCATTTTAAATTACCGCCTCTGGATTATATTTGCATCACTAAGTGATCCTTTCCTTATCCCTCAACTATTGAGAAACAGTCCCTTCCTAAGGGAGTCTAAACGCTTTACTTCATATTACATAGAAAATAGCTTACAGTTTCTTCTGATTTCATGGTCTATTGATATGTTATAGACATTATCCCCCTACCCCTTTTTCTCCTACCACCCTTACTCAAAACACATACAGATTGAAATAATAAATTAAAAGTAAATGTTTTGAAAGAGAGAGAAAGAGAGAAGAGAAGAGAAGAGAAGGAAAAAAAAGAAAGAAAAGAAAGAAAGAAAGTAAAAGAAAAAATCATCTTCATTTACCATACATGAAGAATGAGTTGGAAGTCAGTGGTAAATATATCAACTGATTCTATGGTGGCCCAGAAAGATCAGATAACAACTAGGAGCTAAACCAGGCATGTCCAACATGTAACCCAGGATGGCTTTGAATGTGGCCCAACATAAATTCTTAAAACGTTATGAGATTTTTTACGCCTTTGTATTTATTTATTTATTTTTAGCTCATCAGTTTTCTACACTGTTAGTGGATTTTATGTGTGGCCCAAGACTATTCTTCCAGTGTGGACCAGGGAAGCCAAAAGGTTGAACTTTACTTAGTTAGACCATAACACCTAAGAGAAGGTGAAAGAATGAGGCTGGTATAAAGTGTAGTGCTGGGACTAAAGACCCTTTTAAAAAGGTTGACTTGACTTAGAAAAGGAAAAAAAAACTCCAATGGCTTAGGAAATGCCAAGGAAACCTGTCACAGATCAGAAATCTAGGTATTAAAAAAATGTCTTCAGTGAAGAATGTAAATCTGTGACTCTCACGGGTGTGTAATCTGAATTTTTGTTTCTGATGAAGTAAGTGATCCAGACAAAGTAAATTGACTTTTAAATTGTTCTGGAGACAACTAAACCTCTGGGACCAAAGGAGGAGTTACCGCAATAAAACAAATTAAAAAACAAACGAACAAGCAAGAACAATTACTAATCTCAAGAGGACTTAACAGCACCACTTCTCACATATAACTCATCCTAAATTTACTTGGTAATCGGGGTAATTATGTTCCTAGAATAAAACTTCCTAGGGCCTTTGATTATAAATCCAGCAGGTCTCTGACTCTCCCGCTGTAGAAGTGTGGTAGACTTAGCTCTGACTTTCTTGGGTTCCATCCCAACTTTCCAAGTTCTATCAGAGATGGCTTAGAATCTGGTAAATATCGTCAGGAAAAGCTCAGAAATCGGCATAGTCAAATACTTTTCCTGTCAGGTTTTGGTTTCCTAAGTTCCAGGAAACTGTGGAAGATCTTGTTTCTTTAGAAGAAATCTGCCTAGCTCCATAGCTCCCTTTCAACAACAATTCAGCAATTTTATTGTGAAGAAAACTGGACATGTGTTTAAATCTTTTCAAGTTTCTAATTTTTCATATCAGCCTCATGAAACCAATAAAACTTTTTTCTTTTTCTTTTCTTTCTTTCTTTTTTTTTTTTTTGTTCTCCCCAAGCAAAAGCCCTCTGTCTGGGCATGTATCCAATTTTTGCACATATGCCCCGGAGTACAAAATGGGTGGAGATTGTCTTAGTGATTCACCTCAAAAAATGCCTCCAAAAAAGTTTATTTTAGTTCAATTGCTTCCAATGCTTGCTGATTTCACTGCAAATATGACTTTTATAATACAATTTGTTCTTTCTGGTTTTTCCAGTGGGAACATTGGCTTATCACAGTCATCGTTCTATCCAGAAGGAACACTTTACAAGAGTTACATATCCATAGTGATTACCCCAATTGTGAAATCTCCACTTGTGAGACCCTGCTTTTCGTTATGTTTTTAAAAGAGAGGCTTATTTTTTTAAAGCAGATTTAGCTTCACAAAAATATTTTTTAAATGAGTAGTATACCCGTTCTCCCCAACCCTCTCCACATTCCCCTATTATTAGCATGCTGCATTGGTGTGGTAAACACGTTACAGCTGATGAATCAATATCCATACCTTATTAACAACTGAAGTTCATAGTATACATTAGGATTCACTCTTGGTAATTTTATGGGTTTTGAAAAATGCATAATGTAATGTATCCACCATCACAGTACCACAGAATGCTTTTGCTACCCTGAAATTCCTTGTTCTCCAACTATCCATCCCTCCCTCCCGGCAAAACCCTGACAGCTACTGTTCTACTCTTTCTAGAGTTTTGCCTTTCCTAGGATGTCATATCATGGAAATCATATTGGATTAAGTTGCAGCCTATTCAGACTGACATCTTTCAATTAGAAATAAGCATTTAAGGATCCTCAGATTCTTTCATTGTTTGATAGTTCATTTTTTATTGCTGACTAACAGTCCTGTCCATGGATGTATCATAGTGTGTTTATCCATTCCTCTACTGAAGAATATTTGATTGCTTCCAGTTTGGGGCAATTATAAATAAAGCCAATATAAAAATCTATATACAGACTTTTTTGTGGATCTAAGTTCTCAACTCACTTGGATAAATAACTAGGAGAGCAACTGCTAGAGTAGATGGGAAGATTATGTTTAACTTTGTAATAAACTGCCAGACTCGCTTCCAAAGTGGCTGTTCCATTCCAACCAAACCTGAATGAGTTATTTTTCAACACCCTTGACAGCATTTGGTTTTGTTGGTGTTACGGATTTCAGTTATTCTAATAATTTCTTAGTGTTATTTCATCATTGTTTTAATTTGCAGTTATAAGATGTTGAGAATCCACCTCATGTGTTTATTTGCCAACCGTCTATCTTCTTCGGTGAAGTGTCTGTTCAAATCTTTTGCCCTTTTTTTTTTACTGGGTTTTTGGCTTATTTCTGAATTTTAATTTTTTTTTAATATTGTGATTGCCGGTTCTTTACCAGATAATATTTACCAGAAAATATTTCATCAGATAAAGTCATAATAGCCCTTTGCATTTTAATCACAGGTGTTTTAAATTGCTGTTGTGATAATTCCAAAATTTCTGCCACATTTGTGTCCAATTCTGTGGCTAGTATGTTTTGTAATTTCTCATGGAAAGTTGGACATGACTTATTAGGTTAAAGAAAAAACTGAGGTAAAAAGGTCTCTAAATGTGAGGTTTTGTGTTTATCTGGACAGAAGTTTGGCTGTGTCGAATGTTTGCTATAGCTACAGTGTCAGGGGCTAAAATCTCTCAACTGTTCCTAGTCTCATTTTTGTTTTTGTCTTCCCCATGGTCTTTGGTTTTCCGGAGACTCCTGGTAGAATGGTATCTGAGCTTTACAGTTACCTCAGCTATAATCCCTGTTACTATAAAGAAGCACTACTGAAGGGTATAAGGTATGGAAGAGATGAAGCATTCTGCAATCATATACTTAAACCCTCGTCTAATATAAGTATGTGCCCCTGGGTTATGACCTTCACAAGTGCTTTTAAACTCTTTTTTTCTCCCCTCAATTACAACAGGAAGGCTTGATGGGGCTGGAATTGAGTTCTTCCTTTCCCTATATCAAAAGTCAGAGGAGGCTACAATTGGGTATTTCCTTTCTCTCAAGACGATTAGACCCTGGTGAAATCGCTGTGTAAACTAGAACAGAATGACACGGATGTATTTCAAAAGGTTACTTTTCCCCTTCTTTCGTTGGAGGCTGGAGAGGATTTTTCTCTAATCTTCACTCTGAGAACCTGGTGGGGCTCCTGAAGGTAAAACTCAGAAGTGTTGAAGCCCCCCGCCACTCCCCAAAGCTGATCTCCCAGGAGTTCTCTCTCTCACACTAGACAGGGCTTAGTCTCCAGCAATTAGTAATTATCTCTAAGTGTTCTGGGAGCCAGCCACTGCTCAAGTTAAGCTGCCATTCTCTGTGTTCATGGGTTTTTCCAATTTGGAGGACAGTAATTTTCCTCGTGACAACAACTTACTGATGGATCGAAGAAGAGCTTTGGACTTGCAGTTTGTTCAGCTCTTTCTCTTATGAGGAGGCAAGTAATACTGTCTCGGTTCTTCGTGTGTCAGACTGAAATTTGAAGCTGCATTGCCTTCTAAAAACAGCTCAAATTAGTTATCAAGTCTATTGACAATACGTGTAAGTGACCAGTTTGTAAACCTGGTTTTACAGGGTACCTGAATATACACTATATCTCTGATTGTCTAACGGCCCTCTTCATACCTCTCTTTCCTCTCACTGCAGTACAGATTGATGTCTTGATCCCCTAAACACCCAAAAGCCATATCTATAACCCAATTTCTTCCTCTGCTGTTGTCCTCTTGTGACCTTCTCCATCATTACTATGTAGGCGTGAGACTTCCTTGTGCAATGCTTTCCTTCTCAGGGTTCCAAACAGGAACAAGTGCAAATCACCTCTCAGCTTTCTCATAATGTTTAGAATATATTTCCCAAGTTGCATTTTGGCTTAAACAGGCTGTTATATCTATGCCTTATTTCTCTTGCCTAAGCCTTTGTTCCCTTTTTTCTTAACTACTCTGACTGGATCAGAAAATAAAGAAAGAAAGAACTTTCTCCTTCCTCTTTTAGATTGAATGGGACATTTTATGTCATATCAAGTTTTCCCTATCCTACAGCTTATAATGACAGTGATTGTTCAAGTACGCAGGGATGAGAAGATGGACTCTTACACTCAAGTGAGTTAATGCAATTTAAAACCTTTCATCTCAAAAAAACCATTTTTTTTAACTAGGAACTGAAAGAATAATTTTAAATTACAGTAAAAGCTAAGCAGTTACATTTTTATTCTGGCATATATGAATCCTTCTCAAGGATTAACCATTGTTTAACAAGTAGAAAAACAAAAGAAAAAGTTTAGAGGATGCAAAATTAAAATGAAATTTATTTTATAAAAATATCTATATGTTTAGTAAATATTCCCAGTATATAGCATACTTTTCACATATTTTCTTCTTAGTTTCTTTTTTTAACTTATTTCTCTTAAGAATGGATAAGGTTACATAAGGCTCAAATGTTAAAAGTAATAGTCGTGTACAATTCCTCATTTTGAAAGTGTGACAGCTTAGAGCAGGGGTCTCCAACCTTTTGGCTTCCCTGGGCCACACTGGAAGAAGAACTGTCTTGGACCACACATAAAATACACTGATACTAATGATAGCTGGTGAGCTAAAAAAAAAAAAGGACTGTGTATAATTTTCATAATGTTTTTAAAAAGTTTACGAATTAGTATTGGGCTGAATTCAAAACCATCTCAGGCCACATGCGGCCCACGGGCTGCAGGTTGGACACACTTGGCTTAGAGTCAACAAGTATAGAAATAAAATGGAATAAGCTAGCCTTTAATTTCAAGTTTCAATATTCCACTCTGAGCTGTATTTTAAGATATGTGAAAAAGTATTTTTTTTAAATAAATAACAGTAGTCCAATATAATCAATGGCAATAATAAAGCATAACTGGCTAATCTGAGAAGTGGAAAAACTTATGATTGCATATACACAAAATGAGATGTAGCAAATCCATATGCCTGCGAACCAAGCAACAATTTCAACAAAGATGTTGTCTCAATTAAAAATGAGTGAGATGTGGCTAAGTGAGACATCAATGCAAAAATATTTAGCACAATTAAGCTTCAGTGTGATTCCTGGAGGCAATGGTGGAAATAAAATCTATTCATTACTATTTAATGAGCAACTTCTATGTACCAGGCATGGTCACTAAAAGTAGGCATGAGTCATGCTCTCAAGAATTTACATTCTCATATAGGGTAGAAATACTAATGAAATACATTAGTAGATATACATTTTCAAGTGTTATATGTACTATAAAACCAGTGAGCGCAATGAGAAGGTGTGACAGTTTTTTGACCTGGTAGAAAGTATGTGAAATATTTTTTAAGGAAGTGATAATTGACTTGAGATCTGAATAGCAACAAAGAGTTAGCTAGAAAAACTAGCAAATGAATGAGAATGCCAGTCAGAACAAGCAACATGGGTACAATTTTGATGCCAGGAAAGCACAAGTGTGAAGGAAACCAAAGTGAGTCTGAAGTAAAGGGGAAGGGCAGCATGGGAGAAAATGAGACCAACAAGCTCAATTATAAAAGGCTTTTTGAAAACTGTAAACTCTGTCTCTTTATTAAAAGCAAAGAACAGCATTTGAAGTGTGCAAGTAGGAAGGAGTATTGGAAGAAAATGAAGGTATTTTGATCAAATTCATGTCTACAAAGGATGTCTCTGAAAGCAATGTTGAGAGAAGACATAAAAAGATAAGAATAGACAGACACAGAGGCATTAGGAAATCATTTCAGTTAAAGAAATAACAGTTAACTATTTTTAAAGTAAAGGGAAGAGATACAGTAAAGTAAATCAACTCAAGAGATCTTACGAATGCAAAATTAATAGAATTGATGATATTAATCATCAGAGATTATAGCATATTAAAAATTGACAATCCTTCTGATTGACAAAAAAAAAATATTTCCACAGGTTACAGATTTGCAGGTGTCCAAATAAACTACCATTTATTTTTATCTAGATTAAACTCTCAGGACTCTAGGCTACTGGTTGGCTTCAGGTCTTTCCACGTGTATTTATTCTGAGGCTTAGGATAAAGAGTGTGCAGCTACCTGAGATAACTGTTTTCATGGTAGTTCACAAAAGTGCAAGAGGGCAAGCTTCATCACATCAGTAAGGTGGGAAACTATCATAAACAATGTGAGAAGAGCTATGAATATGTAATCTTAGATATGGACAAGATTTCCCAGGGACACCATAAAATAAGGAAAGGATAGAACAGAATATTGGTATTGAGAAATTAAAGTATTTTATATTTGGAAAAAGAGCTATACAGCTCTAAAAAGACAGCAATTGATTTGCTGGAGAGGTAGGAGGAAAAGTAGGTGATGGCTTTGTTACATAAGCCAAGGAAGAGGTTTATGTCCAAAGCTGTATCAACACAAGAAATAAAGCATGTACACTATATTTAGTTACATGAGGGTTGACTGCTGATTTGGGATGAATAATTTGGGTGGGGCAATAGTGTTTGAGATTAAAATTATAGTTGTTTTAAGAGTGAATAGCAAATAAGTGAAGGGAACACTTCAAACACTTTTTAGAAGTTTGGCTGGAAAAGAAAGGAAATAAAAACAAAGAGTAGTATCTTGAGACATAAGGGGATGGAAGAAACTTTTTCTTATTCTTTTATTTTCTTTTCAAGGGGCAGAATGTTAAGTGTACTTAAAATCCAATAGATCATGAAATACGAGTATATGCTGGATATAAAAGGATAACTTTAATGTTTTTACAGGCAATGCAGATGTAGAAAACCCAAAGTAATCTATAAAATAGCAGGTTAAAATTAATCATTGAATTATGAAGATTGTGGAATACAGGGCCATTTTCCTCATGCTTTTAAATGACAACCTAATAAACATGTTTATAGAATACCATCTCCTAGGGCGTTTCAGAATATTAAACCTTGTACCCCAGAAGACACTCACAAATTGATAACCTCTAACTTATCCAACTTTAGTGTCAAGACTCTTGATCAAGCACACTCAGAAATACATCTCTTCACACTTTCCCAGCTTTTGTTGGTATGCACAAACTCGGTCTTATTATCCTTTTGGGTTATAGTTCCTTTCACTTCTTATCAAATCCTGCTTATCCTTAAAGAGGCCATGCTGTTAATTAATCCTATTTGAAAAAGGCAGAAAACTGAGTACATATTCTGAGAGGTACACATTCTGTCTTGGGGAAAAGTCTCATCCTCTTCAAACAAGGGTTAGTGTTAGTGTTAGTGTTTAATATGGGATTCTGGGCCATTGAGACTCAGAGGGTCCTGAAGAATGTGGACTTTAAGATTCAGTGCATCAATCTAAATTTCTCATCTCATGTATCATTCTTTTACAAACCAGTACCCTGAACTTGAGAGCTCAGCTTATGTGCAGACTTATTTCTGGGCAAGGTCCTCAGTTTTATCTGATCTTCCTGAAAGGGATGAAGGCCTTTTTACTCAAAAGACACAGAAACTACAGCTGGATCACAGATTTCAGCTCAGATACACATACATCAAATCTCCTTTCCACCAATAGACTTCAATACCATTGTTTTACTATTTTCTTCTTTTCTCTTCTCTCTCTTTAATTCTTTCATTATTATTTACATTTACTCATACTATTAATCTTTTTCACAGAAGTTCTGAAGTCTAGCCTGCATGCCTGGAGTATATACAAAGGTTATAAGATCTTCATGTCTAATGATTTCCTTGCAAAAATCTTTTGTTGCTGATACCGTGATCTCTTTTTAAGGCCTTCCTAGTTTAATTCAATTGTTTATATGTGTGTGTACACACATATTACACACACACCAAGACATACACACATATGCACACCCATATAGTGGTAAGGACACTTTACATGAGATCTACCCTGTTAACAAATATTTTAAGTGCACAATACAATACTGTTAACAATGGGTACAACATTGTACAGCAGTCATCTAGAATTTATTCATTGTGTATAACGAAAACTTTATGCCCATTGAACAGCAACTCTTCTTGACACTCTTACCTCAGCCCTTGGCAATCACCATTTTATTCTGTTTCTATGAATTTGTCTATGTTAGTTACCTCATGTAAGTAGGAACATGCAGTATTAATTAGTCCTGCTGTCACTTACTGCATTTAGCATAATGTTCTCAAGGTTCATCCACACTGCTGTATATAGCAGGGTTTCCTTCCTCTTAAAGGCTGTATGTATGTACCACATTTTTTTATCCACTCATCCCTTAATAAACATTTAGGTTGTTTCCCTATCTTGGCTACAGTGAATAATGCTTGCAAGCATATGCAAGTGCAGATATCCCTTCAAGATCCTGATTTCAAAACTTTCCAATGCACAAGGGCTGTCTGGAAAATACCCAGCCATGTAATATAAAAAACAGAGGCCTTTGTGGCTGGATTTCTTTCTGGACAGCCCTCATATACCCAGAAATGGGATTGTTGGAACATACAGTAGGTCTATTTTTAATTTTTGAGGGATCTCTATATTGTTTTCTATAGTGTCTGCATCACTTTACATTTCCTCCAACAGTTTGCAAGAGTTGAATTTTTATACATACTTGCCAACACTTTTCTTCTTTTTTGATAATGACCCTTCTAATAGATGTGAGGTGATATTTTACTGTGGTTTTGATTTGCATTTGCCTGATGACTAGTGATGTTGAACATCTCTTCATGTCCTTTGTTGGCCATTTGCATATCTTCTTTGGACAAATGTCTACTCAAGTCCTCTGCCCATTTTCTAACCACATTATTTCCTTGCTGTTGAATTATAGGAGCTCTTTATATGTTTTGGATATCAAACTCCTAAGAGATACATGGCTTACAAATATTTTCACTAAAAATGAACTATCTGAAAAGGAAATTAAGCAAATAATTCCATTTATAACACTGAAAAGAATAAAATATTTAGGAATAAACTTAATCAAGGAGGTAAAAAACTTGTATACTGAAAACTATAAGACACTGATGTAAAAAATAAAATATAAATAAACAGACATCCCATGCTCATGGATTGGAAGACTTAATCTTGTTAAAATGTGCACACTACCCAAAGTGATCAATCTTCAGAATTAATGCCATCTCTATTAAATATCAATGGAATTTTTGGCAGAAAGAAAAAATCCTAAAATTCATATGGAACCACAAAAACTCAAATAGCCAGAACAATTAAAACAGTATAATTGTGGCATTAAAACAAACATATAAACTAATGGAACAGAATAAAGCATCCACAAATAAACCCACTCATATATGATCAACTGATCTTAAATACAGGTGCCAAGAATTACAATGGAAAAAGTATTGTGTCTTCAACAAATTGTCTTGGGAAAAATGGATGGCCACATGCAAAAGAATGTAATTAGACCCTTATCTTACACCATACACTAAAATCAACTTCAAATAAATTAAAGACAAAAGAGCTAAAACTATAAAACACCTAAAAAAAATAGATGTAAAAATTTCATGACATTGGTATAGGCAATGAATTCTTAGATAAGGCACAAAAAGCACAAACAACAGAAACGAAAATGGTTAAGTAGAAGTACATCAAACTAAAAAGCTTCTACACAACAAAAGTATCAACAGAAAAAAACATAACCTATGGAATTGTAGAAAATATTAAAAGCATACTTCCTGTTTCAATTGAGATACTCTAAGAGGCATATACAGTACCTCAAAAACTGTCGACACCTACTCCACAAATAGTAATTATTATTATATTGAAAGGAGTTTAAAGGGAAATAAAACTTCGGGGCAAAATTTAAATGTGGGGTGGTATATTGATGCTGACAGTCCAATTATATAAATATCTGGTATCTTATTTAACATCCCTGTTTTGAGGGCAAGGAAAACTTCTGGAGCCTCTATAAATGGCCAGCTGTATCTTCTGTGTGACTCATATCCTCATCTCTAAGCATTTTGAGAATTCTCTCCTTTTGCACATGTTATCAGGTGTGTATCCCGTTCCCTTCATTCATGCATCAATGATTTTCCCAGAGCATTTCTCAGTTAAAAAGTGCCCATAGTGATGCAAAATTATGTCCCCTCTCCCCTTCCTCTACCATCTTCCTTCTTAAAGTCTTTATGTCAGATAACTTCAGACACATATATAGGTTTTCTCTTCCTCCAAGATATAGGTCACTTAATATTCTCAATTTTCAATAGTTACACAAGATTGACTGAATGTGTATATGTGACTAATACCTAGTCTTCCTTGTTATAGAAAGACATTACTTTGTATAACTTTTAAGTAAATTCTCAGGACCAAATAATCCATATTATCAATGTAAAGCAATTCTACCATCATGCTAAAATTCGTAGTGTGGCATTATGTATACCAACTGTAAAATCTTGCTTATTGAAAGGGGTTGAGTGATCTGCTCATATACTTAGCTTCACAGAAAAATAAATTGCTTTTTAAGTGTCATGAACAGAAGAAAATGTTCTTGGAGGAGTGTTTCACACTGTTAAAACTGTAGCTTAAAAAATGAAATCAGAGGTGATTATCTGTGACTGACTTTAAATACATGAAGGATTTTTGTTGGCAAATTTTCACAAGTTGAGGGTTATAACGGCTACAGTAGCTAAACTGAGATCCCTATGGTACTTTCAAGATGTTCAGCACTGTAGCTTACTCCTTATACTTGGAAAATTCATAGAAGTTAAAACATTTCTCTTCGGTATTGAATGTACTTTGTCTGTAGATTCATCAATTAGATTACTTACATTATTCTTCATCCTTTGGAAGTTCAAGAGTCATTTTATTTCTATAATATATATGCAAACTTTGAAAACATCAGATCCAAGAGAGGAAAAAAGAAATGTCTGTTTAATTGTGCAATCAAATTTCACTGTTGCTATCCTCAAACCCAATAAAAATATTCTCATTAGAGTCATTCTAGGCTTCCTTATTTTCAAAGACATTTCTCACTTTTATTTCTTATGCTCTTTGACTTCTAAATAATGTTATATCACTTACTTTTAAAGAAACTCTTTCTTCTGTTGGGTTTGAGGACTCCACTCTCATTAAATCTTATTTGTTAGTACTCCTTTGGTTGTCCCTTTCTCTACCCTACCCTGTGAAAGTATGTAAGAACTTTCCATACTTTCTATATTCTCTGCCTTTGAAATTTTCTCCATTACAGCTTGACTACAATAATATGCAGTCTTAATTCTTACTCTCAATTCTGTATCCCTAAAGTATTAGCACTTGTATCAAACTTACTAGATATATAAGATCCAGCTTGCTTAAAATACAATGTATATCTTCTCTTAATAAATTTATTCTTTCTTCTGTATTCTGTATCTGTGATAATTGCATCATCATCCAACTATGTATCATTTTATTGATGACTTTGGTTCCCACATTCACATTAATTTATATATCATGTTGATTCTATTTCCCAATTGTCCAAACTGTATTTTCTTACATTGTAAAGACTAGTTACGAAAGTCTAGACTAACTTACCCAGAGTTTAGACTGTTACCATCTCTCACTTGGACATCTACAAAAACCTTCTACCTTTTTCCTTTCTCTTCCTTCCACTCATTTTCCATACTTTCTCCCGAGTGATGTTTTGAAAATATAGACCTGATATATTAATCTCAGTCACCAATGTCTGGTACACACTAGTGGCTCAATAAATATGTTTAATTAATTCTCTTCTAGAATCCTTCATCTAAAACACTAGCTATATGTTGCCAGGAACTTTTCTCTTTTAGAATGGATAGAAATGACCTTGAAGCAGATTGTGTTTTGCAATATCCACTTGAATGATCCCCCTTAATTATGTAAATGTTGGGTGAGTCAGCATCCATTGACCTACAGTGAAAAATTTAGAAGAAACTTTGATTACTTCATCAAGGACATTACTGAGATATGTCCGGTATTCAAAGCTGGCTGTGGGGCCTGGGGCAGAAGTGTAATATCGACAACTTGTTTCACAGACAGAGGCCTTTTGAGAGGTAAGAAACAAAAGCTCCAGAAATTGCCCTCCAAATTTAAAGACAGGGAGACCTATCATTGTGCACCAAAGTGTTCCTGACAATAGCACAGAGGCAGAGAAGAGCTATAAGTTGCCTAAAAAACTGACTCTGGCTTCCTGATTGAAGGTCAGAATTGAGGTCTTAAAATAGATAAGGCCATTTTGTCCCCTTTCTGTGAGCCTTCCTCTAAATGTCCATTTGGAAACTAGGATGCCTTGTGCCTTAGCTCTAAAGATATTCAATTAAACATATTAGCAATGAAATCTCCACAAGTTTTCATAGCTTTTCATTCTTTAGTTTATATATATGGAAAATTATATGGTTTTATTTTCAAATATTAAATGAATTTTGCATGCCTGGCATAAACCCTGCATTGATGTTATTATTAAATTTTTCTCATATGACTAGTTTGTTTTTTTTTTAATAATTTTATTGAGCAGACCACGGTCTATGTTATTGGTTTTCTTCTGATTTCTTCCTTGGGTTTTGATACTAATGATGCCTTAATTTTCTTACTATTAATGTAAAGTATTCATTTTACATTATTTCCTCTTCTGTTTGCTAGAGGAAGGTTTCTCAACCTCAGTACTGTTTACATTTTGGGCCAAATAATTCTATTTTCTAGAGGGGAATGGTGAACTTTCTTTTGATTTTTTTTTTATTTAACCCTTGGGTTATTAGAAATGTGCAGCTTTACTTCCAAATAATTAAGAATTTTCCAGATATCTTTCCATTATATTTTCTGATTTAATTATTATTTGTCCTGAAAACATTCTTCACATGATTTAAATCTCTTACATTTTAAGCTTCGTTAATATTCAAAAGTATGATCTAAATTCTAAATCAATAAATGAGTATTCACTATGCATTTGAAAAGAATGCACACTCACTGTTTGCAGTAAAATGTTCTATAAATATTTATTAGCTTGCATATTTGATTATGGTATTCAGGTTTACTATATTGTTATGTTTTCTGTCTACTTTTTCTATAGGGAAGTGTTGAAATCACCAATGCTGTATCTTTTTTCCATCCCATTGGCTTTTGTTTTATATATTTTGAAACTTTATTGTTAGGTGTGTATATGTTTATCATTTTTATGTCCTCTTTATTATTAAATGTCCCTGTTTATCACTAGTAATATTTCTTTTCCTGAAGTTCTCTTTATCTGATATTATAGCTACTCCAGCTTTCTTCTGAGTAATGCACATATATCTTTGTCTATTCTTTTATTTTTAACCTATGCATGTCTTTATATTAAGAATGCTTCACTTGGGAGTTCACTGATGGTGTAGTGGCTTAAGGCTTCGGCGTTCGTGCTGTCAGCGCTGCGGCCTGGGTTTGATTCCCAGTCAGGGAGCTACCCACATACAAAAAAGAAAAAAAAAGAATGCTTCACTTATGACAGCATATAGTTGGGTTTGCCATTTTAAAAAAACCAATCTTGTTATACTTGTCTTTATTTTGTGCATTTCAACCATTTCCATATATTGATTGATATAGATGATTGATGCACATCAATATAGATGAATTAATATGTACGGTCTTGCTTTTGTTTTCTATTTGTTCCATTTACTGTTTCTTATTCAGTGTTTCCTCGTTTTGCCTGTCCTTTGGTTATTAGGGGTTTTGTGATTCCATCTTATGTGTACTATTAGGTTTGTGTGTATACCTCTGTTATAAAAATAGTGGTTTCCCCAGGGTTTAAAAAATACATTTCAACCACTCTATGTTCTTTTCGTACAATATTATATAGCTTTTCATATAGTTAAAAAAACTTCCAAAAGTATACTTTCAATTCCTTTATCCTATCTTCTGTGCTAATATTTTTTTTTTTTTTTTTTGCCTTTTTGGTATGTAGGTAGCTCCCCGACCAGGAATCGAACCCAGGCCGCAGCACCAACAGCGCCAGCGCCGAAGCCTTAAGCCACTACACCATCAGGGAACTCCCTGTGCTAATATTGCTATACATTTTTTTGCACATGTTATAAACTCACAATATATTGAAACTAGTTTTACTTTAGATAAGAAGTTGGAAAACTAAGGCCTGTGGGCCAAATCTGGCCTGTCACCTGTTTTAAGTGAAGTGTTATTAGAAAAGAGCCATGTCCATTTGTTGACCTATAGTTTATGACTGCTTTCCACTAGAACAGTAGAGTTGAGTAGCTGCAAAAAAAGTCAAATGGTCCGAAGACCAAAATTGTTCTCCCTTGACAGTTTGTCAGTCCCTGATTCAGACAGTACAATCACTTCTAGAATGATTAAAAATAACCACTCAAAATTTATTCTAATTGAATCATTACAGACATCTCCAATTCATTACATAGATTCAAGTTTTATCCTGAAATATGTTACTCCTTCTGCCTGAAATACTTTTTAAAAAATTTCCTATAGTGATTAACTATTAATGAGTTTCCTCCATCCTGTGTCTACTCTATTTAAAATTCCTTATTTTACTTTCAAATTTTAAAGGTATTTTCACTGGTTATAGCATGCTTGGTTGACAAATTTGTTTTTTCTTTTCTTGCAGTACTCTATGATCATCTCTACAGATTTTGACAATATAAAGACATTTCTTATCTTTCTTCTTTTTACATATTCCTATAACCATACATGAACTTCATTTCTTCAGCATGAATTCTGCTTTAAATCCAAGCTAATTTTGTTTATCCTGATAGGGCTATAACCCACTTGCAATCCTTTTTCACATTCTCCTACCTGTATTATACCGTATGTCCATTGCTTTTAAACATTAAGCCCTTAGGATATTGGGTTCTGGTCAACACTAAATTCATTTAAGAATAAAGCTTCAAGTCTACCAACCATGATTAGGATATAATAACCAAATTTCAAACAATGAGTAAGGTTTAATAAAACAAAGTTAACACCTTAGTCTCAGTTGTGTTTCAGTTCTGGGCTCATAAGCACAGAACAGTCCCACAGACCACATCCTCTGGAAACTGAACAGAACAATGCTATGACTGACTTAAGGACCCAAAGCCATGATCAACTGCTCCCTGCTTTAGCCTCAAACAATCAGTAGACACCTCCAGCTCCAACTCCCAGGGCAACCATGATTAATAATTTTTCCTTTATATAATCTAACCACTAAAGGTCACAGGGAGCACTGGCACACCTGTGTCTCAGGACTTGGTGCCAACTCCTTAAATAACACTTTCCTTCCTTAACTGCAAACTCCTGCTGGTGTTTTCTTTTGGCTTGGATGCACACAGGCAAATGGACCTTTTGAGTCTATAGTAATCCTCTCGTTTCCTCTGATTACCTTCAAGATTTTGACCTTTACTTTGCTTATTAGTAATTTGAATATAATATGTCTGTGTTTATTTTCAAGTTTGTATTTTACTTGGGGTTCCCTAAGGTTATTAACTCTATTATTTGGCCTATTTTATCAATTTTGCAAATTCAGAGGCATCATCACCTCTTTAAATATTTTTCTACTCCATTATCTTTCTCTTTTCTTCCTGAGATTCCAGTGACACATATTAAATGGTTTGATATTTTCTCACGGCTCTTGGATACTCTGTTCTGTTTTTCTCCCTGCTCTGGTTTTTACTTTTGTTTCAGTATGGGTAATTGCTATTGACCTATTTTTAAGTACATTGATTCTTTACTCAGCTATGTCAAGTCTATTGAATCCATCAAACAAACAGCCTTCATCGTTGTTACCCCGTTCTGTGTTTCTATCATTTCCAATTAAATTTGTTTTATAGTTCTCTGCTAAAGTTCCCCATGCTGTCTTCCTATAATATTTCACTACAGCTTTTATTTTCATCTTTTTTATTGTTAGACTTATTGGGGTAACATTGGTTAACAAGAATTACATAGGTCCTAGGTGTACAATTCTACAGTGTATCATCTATGTGTTTGTTGCTTTATGTGTTCACCACCCAGTGTCAGTTGTCTTTCCATTACCATATATTTGGCTCCTTCTCCTTCCTCTCCCAACCCCTCCCTCTTCTCCCACCCCTCCCCACTTGCCCCCAGGTAACCACTAAACTATTGACTGTGTCCATGAGTTTTTTTTTTATTTTGCTGCTTTCAGTTTTATATTTCACATGTGAGTAAATTTTTTTCTGTCTGGCTTATTTCACTTAGCACATTCTCAAGGTCCATCTATTTTGTTGCAAATGATAGTATTTCATCTTTTCTTATAGCTGAGTAGTATTCCATTGTGAATGTACCACAACTTCTTTATTCAGTCATCTATCGATGGGCACTTTGGTTGCTTCCATGTCTTGGTCACCCATGAACAATGCTGCAATGAACATTGGGGTACATAAGTCTTTGTGGACTACAGGTTTTAAATTTGGGGGGTAAATACCCAGAAGGGGGATTGCCAGGTCATACGGTGACTCCATTCCCAGTTTTCTGAAAACCCTCCACACTGTCCTCCATAGTAGTTGTACCAATTTACATTTTCACCAGCAGTGTGCGAGTCACCAGAGTTTTTAAAATATCAGTCATGAATATCTAATATTCCCTGTCTCATAATATTAACATATGGGTTATCTCTGAGTCTCACCCTATTCACTGCTTTGCCTATTGACAGCAGATTGCTTTTAATTGCTTTGTTTAATCTGTCTTTAATATTTTTTATTAGAGGCCAGAGAGTGAAAAAGGTAAATACTAATTTTCTCTGAAAATGGCCACGTCTGTTGTTATGCTAAGCTGTTAATATGTGGGCTGAACCAAAGTAATCAGGAGCTGGCTACATCTGGGTTGTGTTATTGCTGTGGTTACCTCTATTGCACCAATATCTTAAAATTGTAGTGATACGTGGTGCTTAAGGCAAGGGCTCTGTTCCTAGAAAGTTTTTTTCATATATTTTTCTCCACACTAAGTTTTCAGCTTTTACTTTGTATGTCATGAAGGCAGTCTCTTAACACTATTTCCTCTCTACCAATGGCAGGCTGTTATTGCCTGTCACTAAGGAGTTCAGCTTCTGGCCAAAAAGCCTATGAGTGATTTTTTTTTCCAGGTTCAACCGCAGGTATTAACAAAGACTTTACCTGACAAGTTTTATAGGAGAAAGCTGCCCTGTCCACGTGAGACTTGATGCACAGCCAATGCATGCTGTTTTTTAAGGGAGTTACAGGGAAGGACTTGGACTCAGCCCCCCC
>PVJL010007437.1:17391-69281 GCA_004026885.1 Lyroderma lyra | reverse complement strand
AGAGGGACAGGGAGGGAGAGAGGGGGACAGGGAGGGAGGGAGAAAGTGTGCACAAGCGCTTGGGGACCAACGACAAAACTGTTCGTATCGCCTCAGGCCACTGCCCACATCCCCGTGACTGTCCCCATCCCCCGTCCGTCCCACTGGTGTGGACTCGCTGGAGTCTGGTGGCTGAGGCAGACAATGCGGGGGAGGGTCCCTCGTCACATGCTCCCGGCACCTTCGAACGAGATGCGGCTGGTTCTGCCCGTCCGCCCTACGCCCTGGGGGCCCCGGCCCGCCCGCAGGGCCAGCACAGCCCTCCCGCGTGTGGGTGCCCCGCCATCGCCCCAGCTGTGCGTACGGGTTCCAGCAAAGCCGGGGAGACAAGAGCGAGAGGCGCGGCGAGGCGGAGGTCAGAAACGGGGTGAACAGGAACCGAGAAGCCGGGGTTCCCACTCCTTTCTGGCGCACTTCGTGTTCACGCGTGCCAGGGAGCCGCGTAGCGGTGTAGCTCCCCACGGAGGCGTCGTGTGCGGCCGGGGGAGCGAGGGAGCCCACCGGCCCGTCCATGCAGAACCCCCCGGCCCGGGACGTGCTCGTTCTCGGCACACGCGAGCAGCCTCCCCGGGAAAAGCAGAGTCTGCTGCAGGCTCTGCCCCCAAACGCTCACACAGTCCCCCCACGGCCCCGATAGCCTCGGCGTGAAAATGTAGATGCACGAATACCCGCATCCCATAAACGGCCTGCGAGCCGCACACGGTGACCCTGTCGGGGTCAGCCCTGCCGTGGGGCTGGGGAACGAACAGGGACCGCTACCCGCCCTGGGCCAGGTGTAAAGGCCCAGGCACCCACGTCTCCAGTGTGGCTTGTCTGGAACCTTTTATAGACCAATCCGAGAGAGAGGGGGGTGGGGTGGGGGAGAGACAGACAGAGAGACACACACACACACAGAGAGAGAGAGGGACAGACAGAGAGAGACAGAGACAGACAGACAGAGAGCAAGAGACAGACACACAGAGAGAGAGATCCACATGCCCGGAGATCTGCCCCAGGGATGGTAGTGGCCGTGGCAGCTCGTTCCTGGCCCCATCGGGACGGTTGGCACCGATCCACGCGGAGACTGCAAAGTGACTGATACCCCCGTGTGGATGGCTGGTGGCCAGTCTCTGTTGATTATATTCCCGGGAGCCGTGACTCTTCTCACTTCCTGTGATCAAAAACGCTGGTTAACCATTCTTCGGAGAAGCCGGATCCCGACACACAACCCGGCTTGCACATGGGCGGAATTAAACACAGAACTCAGCTCGTGCCAAAGCAAATGCACATTAAAATGCTGGACCTCTTTTTCTTTTTCTCTACCGCCCCCTTTATTTCCCCCCACAGGAGGCGGTGAGATGTGGGGAAGAGAAGGAAGGAAGCTGGAGCCTCAAGCTCAGGATGACTGGCCGGGAGTTCGGGTTCTGTCGGGGGGAAGTGTTGGGGTTCATTAGATCGCATGTTGCTGTTAGGTTTATCCCGCTCGTGTTCTGGATTTAGCTTTACAGGGTGTCAGTGGCAGGGAGGAGCCCCTCCAGAGTGGCTGTTTTCTTGCTTTCATGACATATTTTTGACATATTTGCTCTAGATTTCCCAGTTCTTACAGGAAAACATTCAGAACGTGTTTTTGATTTTTTAAAAAGCCTCAATTATGCTCATGCATCTTAGGAGGTTGCCAGATAAAATACAGGTTATTCCGTTAAGTTTAAAGGTCAGATAAACACGAATACTTTTTCTAATGTTCAGGTGAACTGTGAATAATTAACTGTTACAAGAGGCGTATGCATACTGTCGTGTCGCGCGTGTTTGTCTGAAATTCAGATTTAACTGGGTATCCCGCACTTTTAGTGGTTAAATGTGGCGACCTCGAACAAGCCACCTCATTCATTCGTGGGTGCTCCGAGCTCAGAGAGAGCCGACGCCCCCTAGTAGTCACGACTCCCTGCAGCAGCTGTTTCATTGCTGAACTGCTGCTCGTACGGGGCACCCGAAAATGGTTCCGGCAACTAAGCTAGTGTCACCAGTTTGCTGCCAGGTCCTATGAGACCATCATGGTGAGCTGCGGTGAGAGCCTGGGGGCTATTCCAACCACAGCTCCCAACAAGCTCAAGGCCTGTAGACCTACCTGCGGAGGGAAAAAAAAATTGAATTTTACCATGGATGGAAAAGGCACTGAATATTATAATTACTCAGAAGCTGTTGGTATGCAGACAGTTGGCTGGGCTTCTGTGAGCGCCTAAGGCCGGGGGCGCCTGCTCCTTGAAGGGTAGTTTCAGCAGAACTTTCCCCCCGTTGGTTCCAAATTCATGGTTTTCGGGGGTGTAAGGACTCAAGAGCCTGTAGGTAGTCTCGAGCTTCCTTTCAAAACTCGAATGCCAAAGGCAACCAAGCCAGGTCTGAATTTGAAAACATTCCTAGGTACAGCCCACAAGGTCTAAAATTAAGTTCAATTATCATCACTTCACGATGCTCTATTAGGGGAAATTCTGTGAGTCAACACGAGGCGTCCGTCATCAGCCGTCACCTACAAGGCGGCCCAGCCAAGAATTGCTAGTGACACCATCGTCCATGTGGGCCGGGACCCTGTGTATGATCCCACATTCTTGACCTGGACATCCATCGTCGTAAACATCAAAAGCAAGAGAATGATTTTCCTGACTTACTGTTGGGTGCACTTTCTGTATTTACAAATTGTCCCTGCCACCCTAGTAGGGACCCCTGTTGTTGCCTGTTCGCTCCCAGCACCCCATGGGGAACTCTGAGAAACGCTTTCTTCAATTCAGCCTGCAAGGCCCGCAGCCTCCTGCTTGTGCTTCGCTTCTGTAGCTCTCCCGCCACCGCCAGCACGTCTGCGAAGACGACGGGCCATCTGCCGGCACCGCCCCGCTGCGGAAGCCCCACCTGGAGCCCTAGCCTTGCCTGAAAAGGAAATATCTGGTTTTCTTTCAAATGCTGATAAAGACAGAGAAGGAAAAAAAAAAAAGAAGGAAAAAAAGAACACCAAAAAACATACAAAACCCCAGTGACCTTTGAGCAGAGTTAGCTCTTCAGCGAGTTTGTCACGATGCTCTAAGGCGTGCTCAGAGGTGCAGCTTCTGAGATGAGCAGTGTGCTGAGCCGAGACACTCCAGAGACTTTGTCCCCTTCGTGAGGCAGTGGGAAGTGACCCTTTTCTTTCTTGCTTGGGGCGGGGGTGCCGGGGGCGTGGCAGGCAGAGCAGAGGGTCTGCCCGAACCTCCTGACCAGAGCGGCCTTTTAAGTGCTTTCATTCCAGCCCCTAAGTAGCCACTTGCTGAAGGTAACACACCCTCCAGATCTCAGGGTCCTGCTAGGGGCTCGTTTTTCCCTTCGTGGTTCCAGGGTAAGCCTGTGGGTTTTTAGACATTTGATTAAAAGGCCTATTTCATTTGCGATCCAGCCTCTTTGTCCCCCGGCGGCACCATCAGTCCGCTTGCAGCTGCACGTGCCCAGTGCGTCCTCGCTTTGAGAACACAAACAACAAGCGAACCCTTGAGTTTTGTTTTTCCTTCGACACGTAGTTACCCACTTCCTTGCGTGTGTCCTTCGCTTTTCGTGTTTTGATGACCCCTTGCCTCCAGTGGCACTGTCAGATGTCCCCAGGGCGTTGCTTGGTGACTGTAAGAACTGGGTTGAAGAGGTCGCTTTCTTAGCTACGTCATTGCGAAGTCGGTGTCAGTGACGACACCTCATTTCAGAGCTGGGAAAAGCCCACACGCATCCTTGTTCGAGGAGGAATGACGCTACATGGAGAGGGCGGGGCTCGCTCTCACATCTTTGCTGAGACGTCACTGTCGTAATGAGGCTCTCCTTGAGCCCCCATTAAAAATAATCCCCCCCAGCGTTTCCTAGGATTCTAGCGTGCTTCATTTTTCTCCAAGTCACCATCTTATTTTTTCCACAATATTTTTTCCAAATACACATGACCACACATGTTTGTGTGTCACACACACGCACGCACAAGCACACACACGACGTATTTTGTTTATTATCTGTCTCCTCGGTAGACTAGAATTTCCGGGAGAACGTGGACTCGGTTCACTGCCGTACGCCCAGCTCCTAGATGGGTGCCTGGCACAGAGCAGGGGCTCAGGCAGTATCAGCTGAATGAATGAATGCATGGCCTTCTCTGGAGGCAAAACAGGGGAGCTTGTCCTTTGGCCAGGGGAACCCCGAAGAATTCCCAATGAGAGGAGGTATGGCCCTATTTCCTCGTGAGAAAGAGTGTTCTGGAAGCATGCTTGGGGGTAGACTGTGAGGGTCCTTTGAGTGATCCGCCCGGCAGCGGGAGGGCCAGACCCTCATGGAGCGAAGAGAGCGGGAGAGCAGATGTGAGGCCTGAAGGCACGGCAGGCGGGGCCAGTGACAGCCTCGGAGGTGGGGGACGGCGGACGCTAGGATTCCCGCAGGAGTGTGGCTGGAACAAAGGAGACTCATTCACTGAGACGGGGAAACAGTGTGAGTGGAAGAAGGAGGGACAGATCAATGCGGTCAGACCCCAGGAGGGATCGCGGGCCTCCCCCCGCTCAGCGGTTGGTAGCTGACATGTTGGAGGCATGAGGGTCAGACCCTACTGAATGTTAATCCTGTCGCTTCCGGAGTTCCTTGTGGCCTAAGAAAAGTGACAAGACTTGAGAAAACGTCTTACTTGACGGGAATGGGAAGAATTCGGCAAAAAATATCTGTGAAGAGCAAGTAACTTCTGAAAGACCCTGCAGTGCTTCCGCATGGCCCCAGAGGCAGCTGTGGTCTCCAGGAGATGCCACACCTGCGCGATGACCCAGCTACACAGACGACGGCTGGACAGCTGCCACATGTCCATCTGTGGAGAAGCCACATCACCCAGTTCTGCTCGGACTGAAGTCCCGCCAGGTTGCTGGGCTCCTTTCACTTCCTGAAGATGGGGAGAGTCCCAGGGGGCCACGCATTCAGGGTGGCTGGACATGGTCCTTCTCTGGCCTTCCCAACGCTGGGATCCAGGCGAAGGCAGGCCCAGCACTAACCCCCCGCCCCAGGCTGGCCTGGCAGACAATGATGGGGTGTGGCACCGTCTGCTGGTGGCCTTGGCCATCTTAGAGACCAGCTGGGATCTAGAGCAAATGGGCCCTCTCCCTTTCCTTATCCATTAGGTGGGGCCGAGCACACCCATGGTGTATTTTGTCGGCAGAATTAAGTGGAAGGAAACCATGCGTGCTCGGAATGATGCACCATCAAGGGCTGTTAGTCTTACGGTCCTGTTAGTGGTGTCCAACCCTCTGTGTCCCTCAGGCGTGCTGAGGCATGTGCAGTGGCTCAGGGTCATAAATGGACAAAGTAGAAAAGGTGGAAAATGGCTATGCTGAACGTGAAGACAACGAGGTTTATGAAATGATTTGCTCAGTTTTCTAAATCAACATCTTTAGCTAAAATGTATGAACAGTTTTAAGCCAGTTTAACATTTTTATGGCTTAGTGTGTACTGTTGCTCAGAGCTGGAAAAACGACATTTTGTTAGAAGTATTTTTCCCTCCAAGTTATTTTATTAAAAACTTTACTGTGTTAAATATATGGGAGAACTTGGTTTCCTAAAAAAATATATCCCTGATTTTGCACTGGAAATCAATGAAAACATCTGGTCCTACGTGGCAGAAATTTGCTTCACAGCAAAATTTGGGAAGCTCCACATGTAGTGGGAGGTTTCCCGGAGTAAGATTTTAACAGCTAATGTTACTTTGACTTTTCTCTCACATCAACTCTACCCAGACTTAAGATTTTGGAACAACTCATGTACATGTACCCACAGGTGTAAAAAGGGCTGTGTTGGGCTCAGCTTATTAGTTCACCACTTCTAAGGCCTGTTTTTCCTCCCACCCTTCTCAGGATTGTTTGGTGTCCTGCACATGGTCGTTTGCCTTTTACAGTTCAGTTCACAGTCACTCATCAAACTCTGGCCACGTACTATGTACTGTCACGTCACGTAAATCTAGAATCTACTCTGGTCAGAACGGCTTATTCTTCTCGTGCCCTTCTTTTTCCAGTTCCCAAGAGGACCCAGGACCGTGACGACTGCCAGAAATTTGTATTTGGAGACCAGGCTGTCAGCAGACTCTCCTCTTACTTCACTGCATTTGAATCTGTGACTGTTGGAGTTTTCCATGTTCTTATACTGACTCAACAACTGTCCCTTGGGGTATTTCCATCCCCTAAGGATTAGTTCACTTTCGTTGCTTATTCATTTCCAGTTGCTCCATGGGCTGCGCCAGGGCAGCAGCGATTGGTGACTCAGTGTTATTTCAGGAATGCCCAGCATTTTCCGTCTGCTGACTCA
The DNA here is from genome assembly GCA_004026885.1 of Lyroderma lyra. Classification (NCBI taxonomy): domain Eukaryota; kingdom Metazoa; phylum Chordata; class Mammalia; order Chiroptera; family Megadermatidae; genus Lyroderma; species Lyroderma lyra. The sequence goes on along the minus strand of PVJL010007437.1, from coordinate 62,939 downwards.
CCTAACCGTTTTCTGTGTTCACCTGTTGGGAGCAGGGCTGTGGCATGGCACACGAGGCTTTTGGTGGCCAGGAGGCTCCAAAAACTCAAATAGAGTTGCAAAACTGTGATTTGAACAAAGTCTTCCTGCTTGTTTTTCCTTTGGCATCTTTCTTCCCCTGGGAACCAGAGGGGGATTGGTCTCAGTCATCTTTGAATCACCAGTGAGTACCGTAACACTGTAACACAACCAAAATTCCTTGCTTAATAAATATTTATTGAATGATGGAATAATGTAACCAGAAGGAATGTCATGGTTGTAAATATGGGGGAAAAAACATTTTAGGAAGATAAAGGCTTAGGTCAATATCCAGGAGTGTATTTAAGTGCCTAAAATCTTGGGGTTACCTGTAAAGAATGAGTGTGACCAATGACCGGAAAGTCACGAAAATACCAGAAAGAGTTAAAGCAGCTGAGTGACACTTGCCTAAGCCTTCGGCACCATGGATCTTACTGGTGATCATTCTCTTCTGCCTGTCCCTTGTTTTTTTCTGCCTTTGTGTTCTTCACAACTCTTTGGTTCATTCCAACCTCTTTCTTCAAATATATGACGTTAATTCTGTGAAATAAGTCTATGTGTCATATCAGCAGTCCCCCATGACCCCCCCCCCCCCAGGTTTGACAATTCACCAGAAAACTCACATGACTCAGCTATAGTCATACTCTTGGCTACAATTTATAATAGTGAAAGGATACAGAGAAAAACCAGCAAAGGGCAAAAGCCCCCGCAGTGGAGTCCAGAGGAAACCAGGCACACGATTCCAGGAGTCCCTCCCCTGTGGACTCACTCGGGACATGCTTAATTGTTATAACGTGTGAGATGGTGGCTACCAGGGAAGCTCATTAGAAACTCAGTGCCCAGGGTTTTTGCTTGGGGTCGGTCATGTCGGCACTCTCCCAGGACTTCCGAATTCCACACTCCCAAAAGGATAGCAGGTGATCAGCATCAGTCCCACTGTGTACAGACAGTTTAGGCGCAGCAAACCTTCCTTACAGAAGGGTGGGAGCCCTGCCGAAATCCATGTTTCTGGATGTCAGCCAAGCGCCCACCTTACAAGAAGGCCTTTCAATGGACGGCAGCCCCGGGCCTGCTGTCTTTCTCTTTTCGGCACACATGTGTATGTCAGGCTCATCTTCTTTCCTGGTTTTGGGACATTCTACCCCGCAACACCAGCTCTCCGAATGGCTGATTCTGTCATGATACCCCCTGGGATCCCTCCCTGACCATCCTAATGGAAGTAGCCCCGCACCAAGATACTCTTTGCCATATTTTGTCATATTTTCTGAATTCAAGCTGTGCCCTCCATGTTGGCAGGAATCTTTTTCTGTCCTGTTCACTGATTATGCCCAGGACCTGGAAGAGTGCCTGATCCTCAAGCAGGAACTCAATAATGAGTCTAGAAATGAAACATGTTATGATCTAATGGCAGCACTGCCTCGAGTTCCCGTTGTTAATGTGTTGACCTTTACATCATCTGAACTTGACATCATGGACTGTAAGCTCCATTAGATCAGAGACTTCTCCTGTTTCTAACAGCTAGAACAGCACTGAGAACATGGCAGCTTCTCCATGAATATTTACTGAGTTAGAATGAATGTGCACGCACACATGTCTACATTCAGATTGTGTTTTTCCCAAAACATGGTTGCAATTCCACTTACTCTGGTCTGCTTAACTGTGAGAGAGATGGGACTGTATTTTTTCCTGAGTTACTTCCTTCAGTAAGTATTAGTGGAATGTAGACTTCATTTAGTCCATGTACCATGGTACTAAGTAGAAGTTCATAGATTATTTAATAAGTCCGTTACTAGATTTAAGGTGTTCACAGTGTGTAGGATTAAGTGGGCTAACAAACAAATCTTTGTAGAGCAAGTGTAATAAAATATAACATACATACAAGGGGGGACCCAAAAACAACCAGAATTATTTTCTGGGGGGCCGGCCCCGTGTAGGACAGGCTCCCCCGCTAGGTGAGTGTTCTGGGAGCCCGTCTGCATCCTGCACCAGCTGGCGTTGCTGTGAGAGGCTGCGTTCAGCTTCAGTGAAACTTTTTTTTGGAGACTCCTTCAACATGTGTGCCCATTTCACAATGAGTGATTGACACGAACATGTGGCGTGACAACGCACCTGCCCACACTGCGCTGAGTGCTCAGCAGTTTTTGACCAAAAAACGGCGTGACCTCCATGCTGCACCCTCCCTATTCACCCAGTCTCTCCCCAAGTGCCTTTATTTTTTCTTTCCCCGGATGAAAAAAGGTCCTCAAAGGGAAATGTTTTGCTGATGTGGAAGAGGTGAGAAAAACTGGCAGAAACAATAAAAGGCATAAAAAATCGATGAGTTCAAAAACTGTTTTGAGCCGTGGAAAAAGCATCTCAATGGGTGCATTGCATCAAACGGAGAGCGCTTTGAAGGTGACTAAATGTGTAAGACTACACCATTATTTATAAATAAATTCCATTTTCTGTGCCCCCTTCGTATATGTATGTATATATACACACATACGTATATATGTGTGTATATAGACATCACACACTAAAATATCTATTATAAAGTAAATCGAAATCTAGGTGTGAGCAGGTTTTAGTCACACAGATGGAACAGGCTTAGCCCAGCCCAGTTGTCCTGATAGGCACCTGGAAGCAGGTGATCTCGGAGCTGAATCAATGACCTTTCAAGGAGAATCTAAGTAAAGAGGAGTGGGGAGTGGGAAATGGGCATGGTCAGAAACTCGAGAAGTTCCATATTGATGGAGATGTGAGTCAGGAAGAGTGAGAGGACTTCTGAGGGAAGGAGACAGAAGGCCTTGCTAAGGAACTTGGGCTTGACTTTGTAGGTGGTGGTGTCCACAGCAGGGTTCAATCAGGGAGCATGCCGTGTGTGGTTTTGATTTGGGATTGGGCAAACCTGGCGACTCCAGGGAATGGCTTTCGGAGGCATGATGTTAATGGCAGGAGGAGTGGTTTAGAGACTCTTGTACTAATTCAGATAGAGAGAGAAGGAATGCATGGGGGTGGGGGTTGGGAGGAGCTGAGAAATAACCGGAAATTAAGTAAAAAGAACTGGGAGTCTTAGTGGTTGAGGGTGAAGGAGATGGCAGGCAACGTGATGTCAGTTCTCTAGATTCCCTAAGTGAATCAATAGAGCATGCATAAGAAGACAGAAGCTTGAAGAATCACGAATGCAGTATTGGGCAAATAAAGTACGGAGTACCTATCATATAGTTTATGATACATTGCTGGCCGTGTAAATCCAAAGCTCCTCTGTTGGCCACACGAAGCCCTCCATGTCTGGCTCTGCATGTATCTTCCAGTCTCTTCCGTCTCTGCTCCCCAACCAGCAGAGTCAGGAGCTTCAAAGAGCCTGGAAATTATAATAAGAACTGAACATTTTATTAGAATTTTCAATAAATTTTCAGTAAAGAGATTATTGGTTACTCACTGGGAGAATTATTACAATAACATATGATGATAAAAGCCAGATTGCAAAGGACCAAGGAAAGAATGAGAAAGGAGGAAAGTAATATAGGAAATATACATTGCTATTTGGGAGAGGTGTAGACAAGATGGGAATAGATCGAACAAGTTGGCAGCTAGAGGACAGCCAAATCCAGAAAGAAACGTTCAAATTGGGAAAGTCTTGAACTCATTAGGAGTCTGAAGTTGTATTAGGAAAATCTCAATTACCCTCCTTGGTTTCTCCTTTATTCTCTCACTATTACAACACTCACAGCACTTCTGACACCAGATGTGCATGGGTTTTTCCCACACTCAGCAATTCTCTGTGGCTCTAGCTGGAAGTCCAAAAATTTAACTCAATTCTGACACTGTCTACCTGGGCATAGCATCAGATCCCACGGGTTAAGGGCTCAGTCCCACAAGACTGCCCCCCACTTCATATGCCAGACACAACTAATAGTCCCCAGGTTACCCACAACTTCTGTCTGACTTGGCTACAAATCAGACGTTTCTATAAACTCCTCCCCTGTGAATTCAATTATTTGCTAGAACAGTTCACAGAACTCAGGAAAACACTTAACTTAAGTTTACCAGTTCATTGAATGGTACAATAAAGGAATAGCCAGATGGAGAAGTTCATAGGGTGAGGATCCCAAGGGCAGGAGCTTCTGACCCCATGGAGTTGGTATGTGTCACAGTCATGGTACATGGGTGTTCGTTCACCAACCTGGAAGCTCTCCGAACCTCAGACTTTGGGGACTTTTATGGAGGCTTCGTCACGCATGATTGGTCATTAACTCCATTTCCAGCCTCCCCCTCTCATATCTGGAGAATGAGGGGTGGGACCGAAAAGTTTAAGCTTCTAATCATAGGTTGGTCTTTCTGGTGACTACCCTGATCCAGGAGCCCACCGAGAGCCACTTCATTAGAACAAACTACACTGTTTTCATCCAGAAAATTCCAAGGGATTTAGGAACTTTGTGTTAGGAACCACAGTCAAAGACCAAATATTAGGCCAAAAGATACCCTAGTGCTCTTATGACCCTGGAAATCGCAAGAGTTTTAGGAACTCTGCCAGCGTTCACGCGAGTGCGGGATCCAGCTGGAATGAAGAGGTTGAAAATGTCGGAGTGAGTAGGGATGATGAGCAAAGGACTCGGGGAAAGGAAGGAGATGCCATCAAAGACAGAGCTCATGTGCTTGCACACTCAAGAGGACAGTAATATTAGCATTGGTACACATACACATTTGCAACTAAGTTGTGAAACAAACTCCCTATTTGCCTTAATTTTTTAATTTAAGTGGTAAATTTGTCTACCAAGACTGAAAAGTCTGTATGAGAAGGGCTCTTCAGAAGAGTGATGGAGGTTTTTAATGGAGATGGAAGGGTTTTGAAACATTTGTAAAAGAGTAGATAGGTGATGTTGAGTATCTAGTTGAGACAGAATTAAAAAATTTGCTCCAACAATCCTCAACCACTTTGGTACAGCAGCCAAGAAGTTGTCTCAAAGCATTGATCCAATATCGTAGTTTTGTTGAGTGAGTATTATGGAAGAACGAGGGTGAGGGAATTGGGGATACTCCTGATATTAATGATAGGATCCAAGGGAGGAAAGGAGATCAGAAGAGGCTAATTCAGAAAGAACATGAGGTATCAAATAACATGGTGAGTCTAAAGATCATATAGTGTAGGAATCATAATCAAACCAAATAAACTGAATTTTTATCAAAGAATAGATAGAATACTTGTGTTTAAGAATTCAGAGATGGAGAAATTCCAGGATTTAATTTTGAGGGAGAGTGTCCTAAAAGGAGTAGAGATGAAGGCCATTAAGGATGTAGAAGTTAAGAAGCAGAAGGGAAAGATGTCAGAGGGGTCATCCACCTGCACTCCAAAGTCACTGAAGGTAGTGGTGGGTCAGTGGAATTGGTGTAAAGAGGCAAACCTTGTCTTAGGTGCCGGACCTCAGTGGATGTTCAGAATTAGCTTAGAAGATGGCAAGCAACTAAGATAAAAAGAAATGGAAAAGGGCAATGTGAGGAGAAATTAGCCTCAAAGGGTATTTAGAGGGTATTGGGGTAATGGTTTGGAAGCCCCAGTGGGACCTAACAGAGAGTACTTAATCCCACCTCTGACACCTACATCCTGGAAAAATGATCAGATTTCTCTCTAGGGGCTGCAGGGAAGTGGTATAATGTTCAAAGAGAAAGTAAAGCACTCAACCAAACCAAAGTCATATTTTACCATTAAAAGTCTTATTATTGTCTTCATCATCATATGAAATAACCATTTACAGCTATCTTCTCTTTGGCAAGTTTAATAATGACATCAAAACTTTCAACAATGAGCAGTGTATATTTGTATTTAAGCCAATGTGATGTAGACAAGCTCACATTTATGGAATGTATTCACTTTTAAAGAATTAATTACAAGATTTTCCCCCCAACTCTGCTAATTATTTTAAAATAAATATGAAAGACTGGTTTTAGTAAAACCATACATTTCATAAAGTGTTCCCTAAGGTTGTCTCTAGTTGTCATGGTTTTGAGACAAGCAATTTGGTGTATCGGTGACTTTGTTATGGAAAAAAATTCATTCATATACTATTAATACAAATAGCATAACGTCTGTTGTCAACAACAGCACACTAGTAAATATTAAAATCTGGTTGTCACATAAGATTAATGAGTGATTATTTAGAATTGAACACATGTTAAAATCATTTGGTCACAAAGTAGCCCATCAAAATAGTGATGATATAAAACCAGATATAATTCAGAACCAGTTAAAATATGGAAATATTTAATGTGTCCATCATTTAAAAATTGTTATTCAATATTCATATTCAAAATTCTTACATTTTATGCAGAAAAGAGCAATTTGGCAGATCCCATGTGAGAAAACTAAACAGTTTCATATGCTATCCAGGTGTCTTGCTTAAAATTACTCCTGAAAATATTTTTTAAATATATTATTCTAGAAAAACCAATGATTAGTGTAAGACAGTAGTAGCTTACAGATATTTTTCTCCTGCTAGCATTGTTATTTCTATTGAACATATGGAGTCATTTAGAAACTATTTCAATTTTTCCAGCAGTATGGTATCATACAATTTTAAGAAGTAATAAAAATAATCATGGTCACTAGTGTTTTTTTGCATGTATCATGTCCCTGGAATACCAAATGACTTTATTTGCATCATTAGTTAATCATCACCAGAAAAGGAGACCAATACTTTTATTCTTTCCATTTTTAAAATGAAACTGATGTTCAGAAGAGTTGAGTAACCCCATTCACAAAGCTATTGCAGGTCAGGCTGGGACTTGAACCAGAGTTGGCCTCTGTGTCATATGCCTGTCCATTATATGAATGCAGAAGTCTCATCGCCATGGCCAGGCCCTCAAGCAAGGAGAGTTGACAGACCTGCTTACACTTCCTGTTTTTCAAGTCGATTATTCATAATAAGCTCAAGCCGTAGATCAAGCTTCATTGAAAATCAGGAAACATGAGGACATTTTAAATTCATTAATGGGATAATGGGCATTTCCTTAATGATTGGTCTGTGTTTGTAAACATCGAGGCAATGTCAAAAGTAGAAGGAAACCCATTCTCTCATTCAGGGTAGGAATCTCTTTCCTCTTCTTGGCTCTTCTTAAATTTTGAAAGCCTGGCTTTGAATCAAATATTACCTACTCCTAAACCAGTCTGCTAAGTTTTTTCTTCTACAAACTTCTTAGTGCTCTTATTCCAATACTGATTCTTGACTTTGCCCCTTTCTTTAAGACTTCCATGTCTTGTAGCAAGGTCCTGATTCTCCTAGTTCCTAAGACCTGTGGTGTTTTGTGAACGTGAAGACTTTGGCTTTAAATCTGTGGACTCGGGGATTGTGAGAGGAATCGAACTTTTTTGTTCCATCTTGTCTATTTCAGTTAAGATGGCTTCAGGTGCATGCTAAAGTTACGTTATAAGATGGTCATTATATCGGTGGGTCCAGGGTCATCTTGGTGGCTCATGGATGTCATCAAAGACAGGCCCTTTCTATATTTCTGCATGCCATCCTCAGGTCACAAAAGGGATGCAGCTATTCTAGAGATCACTTAAAGACACAGCAACATCTGGCCAGAGAAGAGGGACATGCCCTCCTGAGCAGTGCTTTGTAATGAGGAAGAAAGACCTTTCCCAGGGGCCCCCCAGATGACTTCCCCTTAGGTTCCCATCTGCAGTCAATGCTCATGACCTGGCTATAGAGGGGATATAATGGTAAATCTCATATCTGATCTCTTAAAACACTCTCGTGGAGGTGAACTCTGTGAGCTAAGAGGAGTGTATGGAGCGGGGAAAAGGTTGAGTGTAGACAACCAAGTGAGCTTTAAACTCAACTAGGTGCCCCAGAAATGAACACTTTGTAAGCACTTACATTTGATGAGTCACAATTTCTAAGACAAATAGAGCGAACTTTGGTTTAGACCTGGACAAAAATATAGACCTTTGGATAAATATAACCCAAATGTCTATATTTATTCATCTCTAAATGAGTAGTCTCCAAGAATTTTAATTAAGAGAAAAATTAAACTGAAAAGTACCCATAGTCAGAGCAAATCGAACTATTTCTCGTATTTGGTGAAAACAATTGGCATTAATGCATTGGCCTTTCCTACCGTGAGGTTTGTTCTCATCCCGGTGTGTCTGGTGGTAGTGTGTTTTGACCCAGGGGTAATCCTAAATAAGGTTACACCCTTGCTCACCTTCCGATGGGCCAGCACCTCCACGGATGTCTGTCTGTAAAAGCTGAACCTGACGTAGATGAAGATGTCAGCAGTGTTGCTGGGTTTTCCCAAATCAAATAAAAAAAAAAAAATTTAAATCTCTGGTAATGCTGAAAACACAGCACAGGACATCGCTGTGTGAACTAGAACTCCATGTAACCTTTACCGGGTTGCGATAAGCATCAGTAGCCAGGAGACAATGAGTCACTCCTGAATGAGGAAGGATACTTTTCACATCTGCCTTTGAAAAACTTTGCCCCCGGAGCCTGTAGGGTCTTGGCAAAAAGACTCTCTGTCTGATTCTGAAAGCTTTCAAAAGAGCAGGGTCATGCGTGCAGGCTGAGGGGTGTTAGTTCTACTGAAAGAAGGGGAGTTACGACATTGTGTCACCACAGTTCCCACTGCGGGCAGAAACACTCACCTGAACCCCCAAACCCCTCCTGGTAGTAGATGAGCCTGTCTTGAAACAGAAATTTAAAACTGAAATTTGACCTGAAATATAAATTGAAACAGCAAGTCTGTCTATTCATTTATCGTGAATCTCATAGGTAGCTATCTATTTATGTGCACATCTATGTCTATATGCATAGGTATCTAGACACACCCTGATTTGCCTATGAATTCTGCGTGTCTTTGCTCATGTTGCATGTCAGTTTTTTAAAATTACATTTATTGGGGTGACATTGTTTCGAGTGTGCAGTTCCATAATCCCCCATCTTGCACTGTGTGCTCACCACCCAGAGTCCGTTCTCCTTCCCTCGCCACGTATTTGACTCCTCCTCCCTCCTCCCCGCTTACCCTCTGGCAACCACTAAGCTATTACTGTGTCCATGAGTGTTTGTTTGTTTGTTTGTCTTGTTCCTTTGTTGCTTTCAGTTTTACATCCCACGTATAAGTGAAATCACATGGTTCTCGGCCTTCCTGTCTGACTTATTTCACTTAGTCGTGATCCATCCATGTTGTCACAAGTGGCAGACTTCATGTCTTGTGGCCTTGTATATGTACCACAGCTTCGCGATGGCTGTTTAGAAAGGATTGTTTATAAAACATCGAACACCCCGAAATTTAAGGTAGTCATAGACATACAAAAGTTCTTTTACACATTTGTTATGCCAATTCACCTTTGAAAGTTGTTTTGGAGATAAACAGTATCTTTGGTTAACCATCAAGCATCTGTCGAACTCAAGGATAAAACAGAATTTTTTCTGTGTTTTTGAGCTTTCTTCCTGAAGCCACCCGAATGTTTTTGGTAGTCTTTGAGCCGATTAGCAAACTTTTAAATGTATTCCACCCTATGAAGCGTTCAACTGTGAAACCAACCTATTCCCTACCTTGTCTGAGTAAGACCAGGTGTTTCATTCTCCCTCCAACCCCCAGCAAGAGCCCCTTGGGAAAGGAGGGAGGGAGCGAGCCTTTGACATTCGTGCAGCGAAGAAGTGTCAATAAACAATCTGCAAAATGACCAAAGGCGTTCTACCAAAAACCCAGTGAAAATGATCTAATGAACCCTAACTTTGTAAATGTAATATAAGACTCATCTCCCTTTCTTGCTTAAAACCTAAAGCACCACCCCCCCTTCTCATATTGAAACAACAGCTATCAAAGATTTCATGATTGCACCATTGGACGCAGTTCAAACAATGCAACAGGAACGAATATGCAGCTGCCAAGCAACCGACCCAGGCAGGAGCGCCCCAGACGAGTCGCTGTACGTCGGCGGCTGGTTTTAATTAACAGCAGACTTGGAGCTGCTCTTGCTCCCCACCCCCCCTTTTCTCCAGTAACTTTAAACGGGGTGATTTGTAATGTTCTGTCTTACGCAGTATCTACCCCAGTGGAAATGCAGGATGCTCGTGGAAATAGCTTGAGCCAAAGTTCAAAGCCGATTAGAGCATCTGAAGGGGACCTTGAGATTTTATCTTGGCCCTCGATGAAGAACGGGTTAAGCTTATTCATTTTCTTCTCCTGAAGGGTTGAATCTCTGGTGAAGTGAGGTTACCCGGTTATTATTATACTGGGTTGTTATTAATGCTAATCTACTTTTAAGGACACTTTTATCCTGTTGTTAATGAAAAAAAATATTTTATGTTGCAAGCAGCTACAGTCAAGAGAGATTTTTTTTTTTTTTTGAGCTTTATTTAATGCAAGACTTCCCATGGTGGCCTTCCTCAGCTCCCTCCTGGGCGTGTGCTGCCGTAGCTACTAAAAAATAACAGTATTGACGGAAGTTAGCTCCGTGGTTACACAGTCTCACGCTTTTACTCTGTGAGAGGACATGACTGTTCTCTGTTACTATTTGTGGAGTAAATGAGCGAGACTGAGGCCTGAGATGTCATTTTCCCGGAGGTCGCACTGCTAGGTTCTGAGAATGTCACGGATCTCGTGCAGGTGACGCCCATGGAGGAAGGGGGCTTAAAGTGATGAGAAAATATTGACCCCATGGACGTGAAAGGGCATGTGAGGAACTGACGAGCCTCCTCTCTGTGGTAGAATGGCAAGGTAGTGCTCAGTGCTGTAGTGACCCATCAGGAGATTGGAGAAAATCAAATTAGAACCCACAACCCCCCGATGGCCTCGAATCACTCGAACCATTTAATTTAATGTACTTCATTCGTGACTTAAATACTGTGCATACACAGCAGTTACTTCTCCCTGTGAGACGGACCGTCCTCCAGCCCAGGGGGAGACAGGGCAGTGCAGTGGCCAAGGTCATGAGCTGTCTGCCTGGATCTTGAACCTATCTCTCACTTGCTGAGTAAACTCACATGAACGGTCCAGCTCTCTGTGCCCCCTCCCCATCTGAAAACGGGGGCAAAACTATTACCTCTCTCTTTGGTTGTTTGGAGGGTTAAATGAGTTACTATGCATAAGGCTCAGATTGTGCCTGGGACACAGGAAGTTCTAGAGAAGTGCTGGCTATTGTTAGTAATACTGACCTTCATCCTCTCCATGATCCGATTTCCAAGTGTGATGCCAAAGACCCGGGGCATCCTCTGTGGCTGTGTCATTGATCCGCAAATTGTTTTGGCTTCAGTACTTTCTGTTGTGGTTTTTGATGTCTTTTGAGAGAGGGGAGCTTTAGAAATAGTCTTTCAATTTCAATGAAACTCACTGGTATTTTTTTTTTTTTTTTTTTTTTTTTTGCTTTTTGGTATGTGGGTAGCTCCCTGACTGGGAATCGAACCCGGGCCGCAGCGCTGACAGCACCAGCGCCGAAGCCCCAAGCCGCTACACCATCAGGGAACTCCCTCACTGGTATTTTTAAATGCAATTGTCAGGAACAATGGCACACACAGCCACCGAGTATCACTTGGTGCCATTGTCAGGAGCAGAACAGGGGCTGAGAAGGGCACTACCCTGCCACGAGGTGGCCTTTGGGACCCTCATGTAAACCTGTGTCCACATTGAAGTTACTCCAGAAAACAAGTTCATGGGGTATGGACACTATACACCCAAAGTCACCTTCCGGTTTTTGGAGGTTCCCAGTGCTTCAGAACAGCTGACAGTGGGACATTCTGGTTATCCCATAATTTGGCAGAGAGATCGTACACATGAACGCAGTGTTGCAAGCTCTGATGAGTTACCTGGGATCCCCCAACAATGACCTGTGGGCCACATCAGGTCCGTGTCTTTTTTTGAGCCAATAATGTTTTTACATTTTTAAAGGGCTGTAAAAATAACAAAGGATATGCAACAGAGGCTGTTCGTAGCCCACAAAATCTAAAATATTTACTATGTGGCCCTTTATAGAAAAAATTGTGTTGACAGCTGAGTTTGGCTATAACTAAGTACATCTAACATAATCGCTTCGTGGAGCACAATTTAATCTTTTATGATTCAGAAGGCATGTCTAACTCCTATAATATCCTGAGTTCAAGATTATGAATATCAGTTATGATTGGACTATATAATGGTTAAAAGTGTGAATTCCGAAATCAGATCGCCTTTGATCAACTCTGGGCTCTGCCACTTATTAAGTGTGTGATCTTTATTTGATTACTTAAGCTTCCTCAGCCTTGGTTTCCTCGTTTGTAAAAAATGAGCATTATAGTTGCTGTCGTATCTGGCTGATGTGAGGGTCAAAGGAGATAACACGTGCAAAGTTCTTCGTACACGGGGACATATATTAAATGTTAGTTCATGTTATTGCATCTCTCAGCAATAAGAGTTTGGTTCTTTGAGCTTCCTGGTTACTTACATGTCATGTGATTAAAAGCTAACAAGATGGACAGTCTGCCGGGATGATCTGTCCAGTTTCCTGTCTCTAGTTGCTGACACACCCCCATTATAATTACATAATGGGGGTGTAAAAAGATTGGGAGTGTGAAAAGATTGGGAGAGGAGGATAATCCTACAAAATCCTGTGCTCACGTTTACACCTTCCTGTCATGCCTCCGATGCACACACTTCTGCACCTTCTAGAATCTTCAGACCCACACTCTAGCTCTTAAGAGTTAACTAGAGATTGTGGCAATCATTTCACAAGTCATGCATATACCGAAATTTCAAGTGTACACTTTAAATACACAGTGTTTGTCGAGTATGCCTCAATAAAACTGAAAAAATACTTTACACCATTAAAGGGATACTTACAAAGAGGTTTTGAAGTGATGCTTAAGTAATCATGTAAAGTGAAAAAAAAAAAAGGAAAATAAAATTTTGGTGAGAAAGAGAGAGTTAACTTGCAGCCATGGAGACGGGGTGGTTCACTTTGCACTCGCCGCAGTTCTGGGCTGGCAGCGAAGGCCTGCTTCCATAATTCAGAGGCGGGGATGGAAGAGATGCGTGGCATTAACGTGAGTGAGAAAGCAACTGGTACTTCCAGGAGACGCAGATTTGGGGAACGATGTATTATGACATCATAACCTCGTCAAGCCTGTCTTAGACCATGATCTAACAGGAAAATCCATTTCTGTAGGGTTTTCCGGAAAGATCATTACTTGTCCCATTTCTAAATACAAATAAATAAATAAATGAAGGAACCAGTAAAAAAACAAACAAACAAATATTCATCCCTGAGGCTTGTCATTTGAAGGGCATGAGGTGCCTTAAGAAAATGTAAAATCACAAGTTCTAAATTGTTCTAGAAAGTGTTTCCTTCATCCACGTTTGAAGGGTCTTACATGTTGACTTCTAGGTTTCTTTACGGGTCAGAAAAGTCTGGATTTTCCTTTAGGCTTACATGACAAGCATTTCCTTTTAACACTTCAATACAAATTTTAAAAAAGTAGAGAGGAATTTTGTATAGACCTAAAAGGCTGACGAGCAAGACGAGATTTCCACCGGATATTGGAAGGCGGCCTCCCAGGTGGAGTAGAGTCGGAGGAGAAAAGCACCTCTCTCTTAACAAGATTGGGAAACCCAATAAAATATCTCCATCTCTCCAAACAGTCATGGACCCAGGGTAAACATGTCGTCGTGCTATTGAAATAAAAGAAGCCCGTGACTTAGGGGATCCCTGGAATAAACAGCCTCGGCACCCTCACGTCCAACATCAAAGGGCTCTTCCATTTGGAGGGAGATAAAGCGACATTCCCATCCTACTCAGAATCCACTTAGGCAGCTGCAGTTAATATGCGAAACCTGGGTGGGAAATCGCTTTAGAATTATCTCATTAACCAAGTACTGTCATTTTATTAATTGATTGGAACCACTCAGATCGTCGCCTTTGATCGCTGAGAGCCTCAGGCCTGGGTGATGAATGCGAACTCTCTTAAGAAATTGTTCTTCTGTTTCTTCCTGAGCGAGGCTCCCCTCCCCCGGCGTTTTCTTCGTGCAGCCCTAGGAAGACGTGAGGGGGGCTTCTCCTCTGGCTGTTCAGTGTGTGCTACGGCTGTCATAAAATGCTTATTTTCCACCTCTTAAGGGAGTTGCTTGAGCTTGCAGCACTGCCTCAGTACTGCCATTAAAGAGCTCATCTTTGTGCCTGGAGTCAGTTAAGAAAATGGGTGTGAATTTGTCCTGTTACTAGAGGTAACGCTCCAGTCTCAGATGCTCAACACGAGCCTGGGACTTGGCAGTTTCCGCTGGATTTCCATGCACTTCCTCAAATGCACCTGCCAACTCGCTGCTGCATGTCTGGGAATGCAACACCTCCTCCCATCGCTTCTGTTTCCCCCTCAAGCCAGAATTGCAGGCATGGGAAGCAGTGAATAATGATGGAAACAGGGCATGTTTCTTTAACGATCGGTGCACGTAGCAGCTTCATTGGGGAGACCATTCCCTGGAGAGAGAGGCTCTGGGTCTCTGCCAGTCCATCTGTCTCCAGGTGACTCCTGTCAGCTCACATTTTGCTCATCTTCATGCCCCAGAACTGGGGTACATCCTCCTCAAACATCTCTCGCCACCGGCGTTACTCCCAAGAAACGTCTAGACACCGTGGCCAGTTTCCTGACCCTCTCACTTCAGGACCTGTCCCTCTGCCTCTGAGAGCCCACCTGTGAGGGCTCCCATCACACAGACATTGTGGTAATTCCCTACTTTTGAATTATAAGCCAGTCCAGCAGGCTAAGCATCAGATGAAGACTTTCTTAGTCACCTGTCTTTGGTTTTGGGGGGCCTCATACAGCCACCGGCCAGAAACTTGACACCTTTTTAAATCTATGCAATTCTCCTAAGGACCCTAAAGGCAGGTGCTAGTGTTATTGTTTTGAACAGGTGGGGAAACCAAGGCTCACAGCGTTTAAGCCTTGTCTGAAGGTCGTAAGACTGGTCTGCAGAGGAATAGGCCTGCAGGATTGCAGTTAATGGCAGTACCTTGCTCCTTCCCCCAGACCCTGTCAGGTTAATCATTTCATCACTTCAGTGTCTTCCTGGCGTTACTTTGAGCCCCGTCCGATCTCCTGTCTGTTTCATTGACTCCTGTCCCTTCTCTCTCCTCCGAAGGGTCTCTGGTGAATTTCAGTCCCATTCGTGCTTTCATTCTTTTATCCGACTAGTATTTACTGAGCATCTGCTTTGCACAATGGACTCCATGACGGGGCCCTGTGTTATTACTGCTGTACGTGGGCAAACGGACGCATACGGTGACAACCACTCTGAAAGCAGAGTCAAGGTGCCAGACCGGCAAAGAGTCAAACTGAAGACTTTCTGCGAACGGTGAGGTGCTGGAGGAGTCCGGGCAGGGTTGTGAGTCTGTTCTTAAGTAGCTCCAAGTCGGAGTCTGTGTGCTTGTCCCTACTGTGCTTTGCAAGATGCTCAGCGGTCACCCCTAGCCATAAATAGGTCATGCCTCTAGATCCTCTGTGGCCTGATGAAGCTAGTGGTCAGGGGGTGGCAGGTGGGTCTGCCGGGGTGGAGACTAAATCAGTCTTTAGCCCCAAAGTGCTTCCTTTTTTTTAAGAGAGAGCCTCTTTCACACTACCCCTTATGTATCTTCTCACTTAAATCCCTGTGTGTCTCCTGAGGGACCAGTTTGTACGACCAGAGTTTGTTTGGGAAAATTTGATTTTATTTTGAAATACCTGCATCTTATCTTGTGGGGCATCTTACGTTTCTAAAAGCAATCGTTTGCTAATCTGACAGCCTGGTGCCACTGGTACTGAATTAGCCTCAACTCTAGGAGAAGCCCTGGGATTTCTGTTTCCAGGTTCCAACATGTTAGGT
This sequence comes from Lyroderma lyra, assembly GCA_004026885.1. Lineage (NCBI taxonomy): Eukaryota > Metazoa > Chordata > Mammalia > Chiroptera > Megadermatidae > Lyroderma > Lyroderma lyra. The sequence goes on along the minus strand of PVJL010007437.1, from coordinate 47,072 downwards.
TCCTTTTTCGTTTTTCTTCCAACATTTTTTAAATGACAAATTTGAAAAATACAAAAAACAAAAAAAGAGATTCGGAAGGGGGGTACAGAAAATACCCACACTGCCTGCATTCCACAGCCGAGCGTTTCCTGTATTTGCTTTATTACGCAGCTGGACAACGATCCATCTCTCCACCCATCGGTCCATATTCATTTGGATGCACTTTGAAGCACGTTGTAGACATGTGTGCACTTCATGTGTGAATAATTCCACGTGTCTATCATTAGCAAGAGCACAATATTTGTTTATGTATTTTTAGGAAATGCATACGTTTCATGTGTATCCTTCGAAGAGTTTTCACGAGTGTATAGGGGCGTGTAATGCGGCCCTTGTCAAGGTTCAGAACAAGACCCGCCCCCATGCAGCTCGCCCAGCCCCTCCCCAGTCCACCCCCACCCCCACGGAGGCAAGCCTGCGTTTCCCTTTTAATTACACACGGAGTGATGATTTCCGAAAAGAAAGTAATTCAGGGCCTTCGCCCATGGCTGCTGGGATTTGGAGACAAGTCACCTGTGACTACATAGCGTGCAGAATTCCCGCCAACAGGAACCTGGCCCTGGCCCCTCATCACAGCTAACTCTGCTGGCTGGTCTTTCCCACCGTTGGCCAACGGTCCGTCCATCTTCCTCTGACTTCCAAAGCGGCTTCAGCACAGCTCAGAGGCGGTAAGAGCGGCCCACTGTGCTTCCCGTTGGCTCTCCAGCCTCCGGTTCGCTGAAGTCCCCTGTGGCCCCGGACTGGTCTTGCTAGTGGGCCCTGAACCATGCGCGCACGTCACTGGCAGCGGCTGCACTGGAGATGCTTCTGTCCTCGCTCATGAGGTCTCTGGGCACCGCTGGGCATGGCTCATTCGACACGGGGCCCCGGGGAGTGATGGGGCACCTGCTCGTGCCACACTACACAATGCTTGATTCACGTCTAGTCCTTAGTCACGCGGCACGTGCTACTGACTCAGCTGCCTGTGTGTGTGTCACAGGATGCCATGCAGTGGAGTGACCTTTGGCAACCCGAGTTGTACATTCCACTGTAATTACTGAGTTTTTGTTGGATTTTCTGCTTCAAGAATCTGCCAAGGCAAAGTAGGAGTAAGAGAAGAAAGTCCATAGTGGAGTTCTCCCAGCTCCATGAAGATGAGAGCGGACGGGAAAGTGTGGACGTGGGTGCAAGTTGTGCAGTTGTCATTGTCATGTCCTTGGGGCAAAAGAGTGAGAGGGGGAGGGTGCTAAGAACACCAAAGAGCTTGCAAGTCTTTCACTAGCAGAGACAGAGAAACCCTTCCAACAGTGAAAGGCTTAACCCAAAGCAAGGTGTTCTCAGAGTTCTCAGGCTCCTCTGCGGACACATTTCCATGGTGGTGGTTTGCAAACGGACCTGGCCAACCCTGCGGTTCTCACCTGAATCCTGACAGGTAGAGAAGGGCTCCAGGTCCTCACCGGACATTCCAGAGCATAGGTCCAGGATATCGTAATAAAGGTGAAAATAGTTGCTAATAGTTCTTGGTGCTGACCGTAGCTGTTAGACTCCTACTGGGAAGCAGATGGGCCACCACCAAGTGCTGGAAGTTGGGGAGAATTTAGTGAAAGTATTACTTACAGATTTATGAGTGTGGGAAACACGTAAGGAATAGTGAAACCCCGGACTGGGTCTGGAAGAGCAAGGACAAAGGGTGGTTTCCTCATGGCTATTGAGAGCTGGACACGCGCTATCGCCACACAGCCCAGTCCCTGGAGGCCACACCACAAGGCAGGAAGCGGGCGAGGAAGAAAGGAACATCCTGACTCCCTGTCACCTCTTCCTACGGCCCCTGCCAGAGGGCAGGGCGGCCCAGGCAAGCAGGCGCGCCTCGCAGTCAGCCCCGGGGCCCGTGGCAGGGCAGGGGAGTTGGGACAAGGGCAAGGAGGTGGGAGGGAGCACCCTGAGAATAAGCAGCACCTGTGTCGGAGCCCCCTCCTGTTGGTCCCGGGCTGCAGGCAGGGCATTCCGCTCCCTGAGGAAACAGTCCTCCAAGGGCTTCCAAAGGGCTCCTGGGACCATTGCGCCCAGCAAGTGGACGGTGACCCATAGCTACCGTATTTTGCCAAATTTGTAAGGGGGGGAAAGACGTGCATGATACAAGGGTAGTCCTAATTCCGTGTCTATGTACATGGTTTTAATTCTTTTATTTATGCTTCTGAGTTAAAATTGTAATGCTAGAAATCAATAATGATATCCATCTTCAAAATAATACCCTGGAATATGAAACGGAGGAAGACGATACTTCTGAGATTGGGTGATGAATATAAACAAATAAAAATTTGAATTTAAAAATTAAAATGAAAGATTCTTTTTTTCCCCTGAGAGTTTGGGCCAAACACACGGGCATGCATTATACACGGGAGCGCATTATACTCGGCCAGATACAGTGACGTGGGGACATCCACATCTGCCTGAGACCGTCACCAAGGTCCCCTCTGTGGTTCTGAGCGCTCCGTCCTGGAAACCTTCCTATTAGTGTGGAGCGTGTGGAAGGACCTTCCCATGAGCCTGCCCACGCTAGGGGACCACCAAGCACGTTTTAAATAAGGTCACATTAAGGCTTCAGCGTATCTTTTGGAGGGACACCATCCCACCCACTACACAAAGCAGTGAGTGTGGGGGTTCCAGTAAGTGCGTCTGCATTTGGCATTGCCCCCTAAGGCGGGGACTGGTGGACACACGGTTCCACACTTGTCCTGGTGGGCGCCCCACTGAGAATAGACTAGCGCCAGCCTCTTGGGGGGTCCTGACAACAGCAGGAACCTCAGAGCAGAAAGGCAGCTGTGGCTGGGGTGAGCTGGGGGTGGGGAAGCTCGGCGGGGGGCCCTCCCTGCCTACATCTGCCCACACAGGCCCAGGATGGACCCCCCCCCACACACACACATGCCCGAGGTGACAGCAGCCCGTGACTTTGGCGGGGGGAGCGAGTCTCCCCATGTGGGCTCAAGCTGTGCCACTGGCCTGAGGCACCGGGGGCTTCACACCTCTTCCCTCCGTTGCTCAGATACCTTCCACATGTTGTGCACACAAGGGGCTCGAGTATTTCTCTTTTTTACCATGCTGATTGGTTGCACATGCCTGTTCTGTGGGGGTCCGTTCTATCTGAGGCATCTGACACCCATAGCCCATCGAGCAAACGCGGAAAGGCCGGAGACCCGCACGTCAGGTGTGGGCAGAACCGCGTGAGCTCAGGGAAGCCAGAGTCCCTCACCCTGCTCCCTAGACAGGAAGGGCCTCAACTGGGGACCCCACTTTCCAGGGAGAGGTGGGACAGAGAACTGGTGCGGGGTCAGAAAGGCCTGCTTCCACTGCCGGCGTTGCACGACTCTGGGGTGATGCGTTGGCTCCCCGAGGCCAGCGCCGGACAGAGGGCGGCTGTGAGGGCCGAGTGAGCGGGTGGGACCAGAAGGTCCCGTGCATGGCGCCGGGACTGGCCGGGGACTCGTCGTTCCATCACGAACGATTTTGTTGCACCCACGTGCCATCGGCGTGCGTGTGCCCCCCGCGGCGTGGGGGAAACGAGGCGCGAGGAGACGGGACACGCGACCCGCGTGCCCGCCCGCACGGCCCCCCGCAGCTCTCCTGCGCACCCGGCCGCCTTGTGCGCTGGGGTGGGGAGAGGCCACGTCGGCTCTTTGGGGCCGTCAGCCTCTCCCACCACCCAGGCGGCCCCATCCTGAGTTGATTTAGGGGGTGTCTTTAATGTGGCCTCCAGGATCTCCAAGCCCTTGACGGACTGGATTTATTCAAGCTGCTGCGCTTGAGGCCCTTTGAACTCCAAGCTCGAGTTTTATTTGTTCCTCAGGACCTGCCGGGGGGGCCGTGCGACCGGGAAGGACGCACCTCCGGACGCCGCCACGCGCTTCTGTGACGCAGCCGGCCCCAGAGCCAGCACTCCAGTGCAGTGCCGGGACCGTGGTCACCTGCCGCACGTTCTGTTACCACGGGTGTCACCGTCACTTTGGATCCATAGGGCAGCTCGCACGGCGCCGGAGGAGGGCAGGTGGGTGCTCATGCAGCTTTCGTGACATCGAATGAAGAAAACGAGAGTTCGAACGCTGCACCCACCTGCCCGCTCACTGCACGATTGTAAACGGGTTTATTATTTTATGGGACTTCCCTCTGATGACCTGGGAATGACCAATCCTTGCAAAGAGGAAATTAGGTAGTGCATACAACCACGGCCCCGGGGACACAGGAGACAGTACTACCGGCAGCAAGGAGAGGTGCTGCTGGACATCGGCCTTCAGTAAGCGTCCTTGTCCTTGTCCTTTGTGATCCCGGGACGCAGGCAGGGGTGGGCAATTGGGGGTGTGGCGGGGGGCAGACGGCATTTTCAGCTTTGCGAACCCTACGGCCTTTGTCACAGCTCTTCGACTCTGCTGTCGTGTCCCGTATGCAACCATAAACGTTCCTGGAACGACTGTGACTGTGTCCCAATAAAGCTTTATTTATAGAAACAGACAGCAGACCCGCTTTGGTCCATGGCCCATAGTCTGATGACCCCTGACCGCGAATAAAACAGTGCGTGTGAGTGGTGAGTGACGATCAAGTAGGTAAGTCCCTGTCCATCCGTCAGCAGTTTTGTTTCAACCCTGCCTCTTCCGTGGAACCTTTTTCTCCTTGACAACGCTGGGCAGACGTAAGGCTCCTGTGACCTTTGCCCTTTGGGCACGTCAAGTGACAGCCACCTTCCCAGTATGAGGAGAATGAGAGGGCCAGTTCCCAGTGACCTGGAAGTCAGTGGTGTGCTGTTTCATCTTCCACAGATATTGTAAAAGCTAACGACAATAGTTGTCATCTACCCAGGGGACAAAAAGCTCAGCGACAGGGCATGAACGGCAGCTGGGGGATCTCACTAGTCACTGAGCGTGAGCTCCGTCCCCAGGCTTGGCAGTGACTGGAGGCGTGTGGGGCTCAGGACTGCACGGGGCCGCTATCCGTGCGACCTCAGATGCTATTAGGCCCCCGGCGGGTGCAGAGCAGCCGCTCACAGCCCAGGGGTTTCCGGGCCGGGCGTGCGTCGTGCACAGCCCGGGCTCGGGGCAGCCGGGACGGGTGAGAATGGAGCGTTTGACAGGCTCTTGATGCGAATCCCGTGCCGGGCTTCAGCTCCTGCAGAGCCACCTGCCCTGTCCCCGCACAGGAGCACGGGGACGGCCAGCTGAGACTACGTACAGGGAGGGGAGGGGAGCCTGCACACATCGTTAAGTTTCTTCTGTCACTTATCCAATCCTGGAGTGCCAACCCCATGTAGGCTAATTCCGGAACATTCTTCAGCTTATCCCACCCCAATCCCCCGCTTCAGTTTAATCCCTTTTCCCATCACCGTCTTCTCGGCAGGAACAGGAGGGCCCTTGGCCGCCTTCCACACGCGGGGGAAGTGGGGAGCCACGCCTCAGCCAGCTCGTCTGCAGGTGAAATTATCGAATTCCTCCTGGCTTTTCCTCTAGGCCCCCTTTCTGGAGCCTTTAATTATTTCATTTTTTACAAAGATTCCCCGCTGGATTTTCTCCTCGTTGGTGACATGCCCCCCAGGGCTGTCAGTCTCAACCACAACCAGCTTCCGGGCGAGCTGTCCCTTGGGCAGAACTGGCCCGCGGTTCCTGCGAGCCGCACTGGCTTTCCTCTTCTGGTCACAGACTCACGTGACCCTGGGGACAGTCTGTCTTCCCGTGGAAAGGGTTGGCCCACGCTTTAACGTGAATGAGTGAGGTGACTTGGGGCACTGTTCTGAGACGCCTCGGCCCCCATTCCGTGGGGGATGTTTGCCCACGTACGGGACCGAGCGGGACAGAGGTGGTGGCTTCCTTCATTTGCTCATGTTATGGATGGGATGGTGAGCCCCCTACATGGGATACGTTGAAGTCCGAATGCCCAGGACCTCGGAATGTGACCTTATTTGGAGATGGGGTCTTTGCAGAGGTCATCACGTTAAAGGGCCATTAGGGTGGGCCCTCATCCAATATACCAGGCCCTTACGGGAAGGGGAAATGTGGACACAGATGAGGAAAGACGATGTGAAGATGCCCGGGGAGGAGATGGCCATCTGTAAGTCAAGGAACAAGTTGAGAGGCCTGGAGCAAGACCTTCCCTAGAACGTTCAGAGGGCGCAAGGCCCTGCTGACACCTTGGCCTTGGACTTCCGGCCTCCAGAACGGTGGAACAACATGCTATTCAGCGGTCATTTGTGACTGCACCCCCGAGGAACGAGCTGCCCTAGTTTCTGCCACTGATGCCCTCGCGGGAGTTCATGGTCACCTCGGGACATTTCAGCCAAGGCCACCTCGCCACCATACCCCTCATAACAGGTGGCATCCGTGGACCACCCACTTCCCCTCTGCCTGTCGGAGGGGCTCCCTGAGGCCATGCTGTCGCTTCCTGCCTCTCCTGGCCGACAGTGTTTGTGAACTCACAGACGTTCACTTGGAACATCGTGCAACGTTTGCAACTAGTCCCAAACCATTCTCGTCGCCCCCCAAGGAAACTGCTCACTCGGCCTCCCCTCAGCCCCGCCCCCCGCTGGCACCTGCTGACCTGTCTCTGCGTCTGCGGATTCACCTGTTCTGGGCATTTCCTCCCAATGCAGTCATACGGCGTGTAACCTTCTGTGTCTGGCTCCTTGCACTTGCGTAATGTTTTGGGGGTACACCCGGGCTTCGTTCCCTTTCGTTGGCTTTGTAATACTCCGTCGTCGGTACATGGCAAGTTGGTTCATCTGTCGATCGATCTCTGGGTGCTGCCGTGAACGCGCACTTGCATGTATTCGTTTGAGCACCCGTTTTTAACTCTTTCGAGGTGTGCGTGAGAGTGGGGTGGTTGCAACTTTCGGAGGAACTGCCAAATTGTTTCCACGGCGGCTGATCCATTTTCCCGCCCCCCGGCAGGGTGCGTATGCGCTCCCTTTTTGCCGGGCCCCTAAGCTAATGAGGGCAGGCTGCTTCCTAAAGGACTGCCCGGAGACCAAAGGTCCCAGATCATCTCCCCGCCTCAGGGCGTCAAACAGCAGTTTGACTCTGTCTTTGACTGCAAGCCCCCCTCTTTCCCATTAATGATGACTTCCCAGGCCGTTAGCCTCCTCTTTCGGAGAGGAGTGCCACAGATCAGCGATGTATGAGCTTGTCCAGGTACCGACGAAGAATTATGGGAAAATCCCACCTCAGGGTGCCAGGGGCTTAATATTTCGGTAAGCAGGCTGACCAGATGTACCGTTTTAAATGGGACAGAAACGATGACAGGACTGTCTGGTTGCAAACGGGACGTCTGGTCAGCCTCGTCTCTCTGGGCTAAACTCAGGGTGCCAGTGAGACGAGGCTGACCAGACGTCCTGTTTGAAATGGGACAGGACCATTGTTTTCTGTCCCATTTCAATCAGGACGTCTGGTCAGCCTAATTAACATCAATATTTACTCTGCACACCCAGCGTCTGGAGTAGTACCCAGCCCACTGGACAAGCTCAGAAATATTTGTTGACTGAACGGGTCTTAGGCATGCATGAGCCCTTTTGTGTCTCTGGGAGCTGTGACCATCCATATGCCGCCTTTGCTTTAACACCCTGCTTTGCCAGAAGACTAGGGACTGGATGGACCAGATGTGACATAACTCTGACAATGACAGGGTCTCTCTGACCCTCTAAATTGAGGCTGTGACTGTCAGGTGTGTCCAACCTCAAACTGGGCGGCAATGCCTTTCTCCATTGGACTTACTATTATCCGATTATTTAATCCCTGAACAGGTATATCGCCGATATATTTATCTAGCACGTTTGCTACTTGTTTAGAAATCAGTTTTCATCTTTCAGGATTTTGATATCTTGCCAAGAAGGAAGGAGTACCAATTGCAAATAATTAATATGTTTTGCAGTTAATAGAAGTCTTTTCAGATCAGCAAGGTTAATAAGTGATACTGTCATCTGGACAGAGTCGTAAATTACACAATTAATAAGGCCGAGCCAAGTGAAAAGTTGGAACTGAAAATAGATTCTAGCATTTTGCCCCAAGGCTTTGGCAGCAATTGAAACAAAGTATTTTGAAAGAGAGCAAGTTGGCACTTTAGTGACTTGTAAAGTTCAGTCTCTCAGAGCAGGACACCTGGTTCAACGACACAAAACAGCCATTCAGAATGACAGTCTGGGCTTTTGTTATGCAAAAGGTAGATGAGGGCAGCCTGAACTCTTCCAGGAAATGCTGTGTGACTTTTTCCCTAGGGAGAACTCTCATCAAAAAAATAAATAAAAGGAGAGAAAAAAAAAACAAGAGAAGAAAAAAGCAAAAGAAAACTGGGGTTGACAGGAACTCGGGAGTCTTACGGGTGCGTGGGTTCAGCAGTTGCTTACAGAATAAAAGGTCACGCCGTGCTATAGCGCGTCTCCACCATCCGGAGCCCGAATTGAACCCCAGCCTTCCCGGTCTGGGAGCACTAAGGTACCGGGGATCACTCTGAAGAGCTTCGGGCTGCTCGCCTTTCCTCAGCTCCCAATCTGCATAAACTTGCTCTGATTTTAATTGTATTCAAGTCCTAATAAAAAGAGTTTGACCGGCGCTCTGGTTGGCCCACGAGAAAGAGAGCTGGTGCCCCTGCATGATGACACGTCGGTGATCCTCTGCATGGGGTGATGGAAGTTATTGGCAGTGCTGCTCAGCCTGTTACTATAAAAGCTTGGGGTGCAGAGCGAACGGAGGAGGGGGTGCAGGCCGGTTCACCGCAGCATGCGCGTCCGCGCTGCCTGCCACCCGCCCCCATGACGTTGAACCCTTTGGGTCCAGGGCCCGCCACGGTGGGTCGCTCGGCATGCTGGGTGGGGGTTGGGCCCATGTGCTTCCAAATCCAGTCAAGGAGCTTTCCCTCGGTGCGTGTTGAGGGGCGAGGGATCACGCTTCCGTGCAGCACGGGAAGCTTCTCTGACTTCCGGGCCGGACTTGTGTCCTCCTGAGCTTGTTGGGCGGCTGAGTGCTGCCTGGGTGCCAGGCCTGGCTCTGTGGACGGGACAGCAGTGACCGAGACCAAGCCCATTCATCACAGAGGTCACATCCTAGCAAGGAAGACAGATCCATTAAGCACTGTGCTGATCCAGAGTGATGCAGAGAGAACGGGGAGAGGGGTGTGAGGGAGGGAGCTGACTTAGGTGGGAGGATTAGAGAGAGCCTCGGGGAGGGGCGAGACCTGTAGGTAGCATTCAGGGGAGTCATCAGGGGAGCAGTGCATGCCAGTGCCCAAGGGCAGCCATGGTGTGTCTGAGAAAATCAAGACCAGCGAGGGGAAGGGCGACCCCGGAGGACTGTCCCAGAGATGGTGGGTGGGGGCAGGGTCTCTCAGCCTCAGCATTACTGGCATCTGGGGCTGGAGAGTTCTCTGTCATTGCAGAGGGAGGTGGGTCAGAGTCCTGTGCATGGTAGGACGTTTAGTAGCTTCCCTGGCCTGTATCTACCAGATGCCATCAGCACCCCGATAATTTGTGGCAACCCAGAATGTTTCCCGACATTGCCCAATGTCCCTGGAGAGGCAGGAGGATAAAACTGTCCCAGGTTAGGAACCATGGCTGTGGCAAGAATAGGTCCTGGCAGTGACCCTGGGTTTTAATCTAATTACAACGGGACCCTGTTGGAGGCTCTTAAATCGAGAGAGCTGCAATATAATTTGCATTTCAAAGGGAACACGCTGGCTGGTGGGCAGCAAGAGGGACAGCAAGGACCAGTGGTGGCTCAGGAAAGAGATAGGAGCAGGGCCAGAAGTTGGGCTTCTACAGATCTGGCTTAGGAAGTGCGCCTCGTTGTCATGTGTGTCCCTGGGATTGTCACATGTGTCCCTGGGCAGCTCACGAAATGACCCTTCTCTGCTGTCCACGGCCAACTGCAAAGTTGCTGGGCCGGCAGGAGTGGTGGCCAAGGGCAGTTCCTGATGGGAGGGGCTTCCGGGAAAAGATGGCGGCTTCCTGGGCGGCTGAGGTCTCAGTGGCCCCCGGGCTGTGGGCTGGCCCACACACCCCCGGGTGGGTTTGTAGACACTGCCCCTTGGGCACATGTCCCCTCTCTGGCTCTGCTCTCGGCAGCCATGAGGAGCACCCACTGTCAGTACCACTGAAAAACGGCCAGGAAACAAACTCTCACACCAGCGGGTCACTCTTCTGTCACACGGGCAGTCTTTCGACGGGGGGAAATGCAGGTGGCATGCACCCACTGGTCTGGAAGCCTCTGAAAGTCAGTGCCATCTCTTGTCATCCGTGTGCTTCTCCCAGGCAGTACAAAACTCCCTTCGGTTAGTTTCTCAGAGAAACGGATTTCCACTCTGACTGTAAAGTAGGGGACCTTTTCCGTGTCATCCCATGCCACCACTCCCCACTACAGCCCCTGAATGGTGTGCCCCCCACAAAGTCACATGTTGAGCCCCTAATGTCATTATATTGGAAGGCAAGGCCTTAGAGGAGGCAGTTATGGTTCAATGAGGTTTTAAGGACAGGAGCGTCTCCCAGTAGGACTGACGTCCTTAGAGGAAGAGAAAGAGACACCAAGAGTGTGCATGCACAGAGAAAAGGCCATGTGAGGACACAGTGAGCAGGCAGTGAGAAGACCCAGGAAAAATGAGACCTGATGACACCTTGAACTTGGCCGTCCAGCCTCCAGAATGGTGAGGAAATGCCACCCCACCTCTGGTATTGCTGTGTTGTGAGCCCCAGCAAACTAAAACAGCACCCCACCCCAACAGAGGTCATCCTCACGTGGACGATGTCCCTTCACCTCTGGATACTCATCTCTGTCCTCAGCCTCCGTGGCTGCTTCTGAAATTGTGGTTGAGATTCTCATCCCCCACCCTTGCCCCGAGTTCGCCTCGGAGGGTGCTTCTCCATTCTCCAAAGGGCTCCCCGCCGACTGGCCTTGCGTTTCCCTCACTGACTCATCCTTCTTGGCTCCACTCTTACACGTTAGGGCTCCCGGGGGTGTTGTCCTCAAAGCTCTTCGCATCTCAAGTCTAGACACTCTCCTAGGAAAGCTTGTTCGTTCCCAGAGCTTTAACCAGCACTTCCGTGTGGATGACTCAGACATTGATTTTCCCAGAGTCGGTATCTCTCCGGAGCTCCAGACCTCCACTTTCTGCCTCTAACTTGACCTTTTCCCGAGGCAGAACGTCACCCCTGAACCTCTCACCCAGGCGAGGGATTGGAAAGGCACCTTTGAGTCTTTCTTTTCTTTTCTTCTCCAAGTTCAGACAGGTCACAGGATCTTTGTGACTCCACTGTCTTCCTTCAGTGTGTCATTTTCTGAATCATAATTCGAATGCCTGCCTTGGATTATGCTATTCCTCTGCCTGAAAGTTATTAGTGGGTTTCAGTTACCTGTTGAGAAACCCCAAGACCAGTCTCCAGAGCATGCTGCCTTTCTAGCAACACCTCCCGTTTCCCACCCAGACAACTCTTGGCTGGGCGGTCACCAGTGGGGGCTGCTAAAACACGACACGTACCTTTCCTCTGAGTGTGATGGCTCCAGCAGCCATCTCTTTCCTTTTGTCCCTTCTCTGCTTTGCAAAACCATGCTCATTCTTACAGACCAGATTTCAATATACCTTCACCCATAAAGCCGTCTTCTCCTGCACCAGACAGAGTCCCCTGCTCCATGTCCTGTGTCCCCAGGGCCTCTTACCTGCCTGTCTCTCCTTGATTAAGCTCCTTCACTAGTGTCCCCATGTCACATCCATCCTTGAAGCCCTAAATGACCTGGTATTATTCCTGACATTCAACATGAGCTCTGAAAAACCGTAGTTGAACTGAGGAACAATGAATAACTATCCTCTGTGCTCGCCTCTGCTGAAAAGCTCTGTCGGGTCCTAAAACTCCAAGAGTGCAATGATGCTCATGACTGGAGTGCAGGACCGAGGGCAAAAATCTTCCTGTCGAACTATACTCAGTAGAACAGTGCGGGGAGTAGAAATAAGAAGATACACATTTGCATAGAAATCTTAATGCTTCAGATCCAGAATAGATTGGATCCGCAACATGGACTTCCATTCACTGAGGTCCATGCCCGATCCGCCAGCCCAGAGACCAACACAGAGCCGCCAGCCCAGAACCATTCCCAGCCAGGTACCTGACGGCAGGCTGATTACGTGGACCACCCCCGTCCCGGAAGGGACACTGTCTTGTTCTTACCGGAGTAGACCCTGGAGATGGCTTTGCCTTACCTGTGCACCATGCTTCTGCTGGAGCCACGGAGCACCTCGTCCACCATACGGTGACTCACACAGCACTGCTGCAGGCCGAGGCCTCTCTTCCCCGCAAAGCCAGGGCCTCGGTCGGCCCGCGCTCACGGAGTGCATGGAGTTCTTACCGCGTCCCCCACCATCCTGAGGGAGCTGGCCTGATAGCACGGCGGGGTGGCCTTTGGAAGACTCATACACAGTGCCAGCTAGTTGGCACTATCTTGCAGGGCTGGGACAAGGTTCTCCAGAGGGCTGTGTGTGCTCCAAGTCATCGTTCAGTGTAGGGCGTTTCTCTCACAGCCGGGGCTCATGGGCCTGGGAACCCAGGGGTGGAAATGGGGGTGGCACTATGTACTATCACCCCTAGTGCCCCACTACCCAAACATTTGCTTCCTGTTCCCATGACCTTATGCTTCGCTGGCCTAGAGGTCTGAGATCCAAAGAGCTGAGGGCCTCCACCAGGAGACACGACAGTGATGTCATTGAACAGGGGAGCTGTGATGGCCATGGGCCACTCGGGCCCCTCATGCCCCTGAGTCAACTGGCACAGAAGGGGGTGTCTGTGCTGGCTGCAGTGATTGGTCCTGACTAGCAAGGCAGAGTCAGACTGCTGCCCGCCAGCAGGGGTGAGGAAAAGTATGCCTGGGACACAGGAGATCCCTTAGGGTGCCTCCTAGGATTACTGTCACTCAAGGATTTTACGTCCTCTGCTGGAGAAGAGATTAGCGTGTTTTGGGTTGGGGGCAGGATAGTCGTGTCATGTTAGACAGAACTATGACCTTGCTGTTGTCTTCATGTGGAGGTGACAAGGCGTGAACTTGCAATGGCCGATTTTCTGTGTCAGCGTGGCTGGGTCCCGGGTACCTAGCTATTTGGTCAAACATTATTCTGAGTGTGTTTTTGAAGGTGTTTCTGGATGAGAGTAACATCTAAGTAGATGGACAGAACGAAACGGATTGACTTCCCTAATGTGGCTGGGCCTGTCCACACATCCTATTGGTCCTGCTTCTTTGGAGACTCTTAATATCAAAATAATTATCAAAATATTTTTTTAAAAATTACAAGAAAGGGGATTTCCTCGTGGTCTAGTGACCAGGTTTCGGCGCTCTCATTGCCATGGCCTGGGTTCACTTCCCGGTCAGCGAACCAACCAAAAAAAAAAAAAAAAAAAAAAAGAAATTACAAGTAGATACAGTTTTGCTTCTTTATTAGCTTATTCAATAACAAGACCTATTGCCAAGATGAATGACTAATTTCAGGTAGTGATGGGGATCCACAGTGTTTTGACACACTTCCAACAACTGTGATGTGGTTTGAAAGATCTGTGATTTCTATTACTGAGAAAACCCTATGTCCCTCTGATATTGTTTGTTCTCTATATTGATGATCGAAGACAGTGCTGCATCTGAGTTAGAGGTTAGTAAAAATGAAGACGTGTTTTCTCTTAACCCAGTTCACAAGAGTCCTAACCATGGGTGTGTAGGGGCCCTAGAGCCCGGATAGAAACCTCTGAGATGAAGAAAGAGTGCACTCCCTCCACTCCTTTCTGAATAAATTGCCCTTCTAGAAACTACCTGTAAAGGGAGGTAGTAAATGTGGGCTCTTTGGTTCTCAGAATAACCAAACCTGTAGAAGATATCCTGTGGTCAGTAGACAAAGAAACTGCAGTGGACTGTGGTTTAAAAGAGAGAGGGACTCCAGTCTCCTTTGCCAGGATCGACTGGTCTTTGGGACAAAACCCGGATGTCTTCCTCGGGCTGATTTTAGCCCCGCTGGGCCCCGGGCCTCACCCTTGCGTGTAACGGGCACTCACTAATGGTTCGCTGGACAGAGGACCTCGGATGAGCTGATGGGTCTACAGATGCCCGTGAAAGTCACAGAGAGCGCCCTGGACTCACACCGGCGCTTGCTCGCCTCCAGTGTGCTCTTCCCTCTCCTCTCATGCCATCGGGAGGCGTGCCCAGGCTCTGTCGTCCCCGAGGGGCAGCTGGCTCTGGCCTCTGCTGGCGGCACCAGCCAGCAGCCACGTGTCCTTGCGTTCGGTTCTTCCTGCACCCACGGCGAGGCGGTGTGACAAGCAAACCCGAGCACTTGGTCCTCCACGTTGGTCCCCATGTGGCCGGCACCAGGGCCACCTGCCACCAGGAGCTCTGCCTTCCCGGGCTCATGCGTCCTTCTCCGAGAGCACTCTGGGAAGGGCAAGCGTCACCCTTTCAGACAGACACACTTCGTGTGAACGGATTCACCTGTTAGTCCTCGCGCACGCCCCAAGGAAACCTGGGAAATACGGAAAGAGGATCACCCCACGCCTCATCCACAACCCGAATTACACACATTAATATGTTAGCGTATTTGCTTCGGGACCGTATGAACGTCAGCTTTTGCCTAGTTTGTTTCGTTTTTATTTTCCTGCGGGGATTTTGGTCGAGGAAAATAGGGAAGGGGCATTGCACACGTTTGCGACGACGCTAGCACGTACTGCCTCGTTTCCGTTCCCCTCGTTTACTGGAAGAGCTTTCTGTTATAGACATGCAAATTTCATGTGTGTGTGTGTAAGTGCACGTACGTGTGTATACGTGCACACACACATCACCTGGACAATCTAAAACTTTTATCCATCAGTGTCTTTTCAATGGCCACATGCTATCACGTCAGTTCGATGTCATCGTTCATGACACATTCCACTACTTCAGCCTCTCACTGTCACAGACGTGGCTCCCGTGAGGGTCGCTGCACATCGTTTCTTTTCTGTTCTTACTAGGAAAGGACAAATGCTGCCCCAAAGAATGAAATCCCTGAAAGCTCTTAATATAAGTGACGATCGAACTGCTCTTCATGTGACTTTTTAAATTAAGCTTTACTCTATCGGTGGCTTCATTATGTGATCCAGGGGAAATTCCTGAAGTCCCGAACAGTTCATCTTCTTTCAGGCCAGACAACAGGCCTAGAACTTTCTTGGTGCTGTCACACGAGGGGCAGAATCAAACACAGCAGAAAGCGGTTTCAAACCCCACCTCTGCCCCCACCTGCCGATGATCCTAGGCCAGTAACCCAACTTCTCTGTGCCCCCGTGTCCTCATTTTGAGAGGGGCTGGATAACAGAGCTTACTACCTGTGTGTGGGTGCCGTGAGGACGGAGTGAGCTGCTCCAGGCTAAGTGGTTTAGCATGCGGTATGACATCGACAAGCTCACTGCAGTTGTTGTTGTCACTGAGAACACACCTTACAGCGATTGTGTCATTGTAAATACCGATATATTTGAGGCAGAATTGATCGTCCTATTGTTTGCTTTCTGAGGGTCTTACCTGTTGCTCTAGGCCTTTTCTCTGTCTTTGCATGACATTGGTTTTATGGAGTGTTTCACATCTGTCCTGTCTGTACCCCTCTGTGTGTCGGGGGTTCCTACCCAGTCACAGCTTGCTTAGACGGTGCAGCTAAAACCTTGACTCGCGGAAATCTAAGCCTTTCCACCTCATTCAGACAACGCAGGAGCTGCGCTCCCCCACCCCACCCCCCGAATTACTCCCTATTCTAATCGCATGCGTACTTCATATTCTGCTCAAGGACTATTGTTATGGATTTGCACCGTTTATTTCAGTGCCCAAACACCGTCATGTCTTCTCTTGCTCTGCCCCTCCAGTCCCCGAGCTGGGAGCACGCCCTTCCTGCTGACGGTCCCCTGGTTGGAGCCAGCGTCCTGCCGACACGCTCTCGCCCCGGCCTTCTGACAACCGTCTTTATTTTGCCTTCATCCTCGAAGCGTACTTCCCACCAGTGTGGGTTCTAGGTTGGGAATGAACTTTCAGCACTCCGAAACTTTTCTTTTATTGCCTTCTGGCTTCCATTATTTTATTTTATTTATTCTGTGCGATGTCGTATCTTATTTTAGCATCTTATTAATTTTTATTTTATAGTTTATTGATCTGATTTGCTCTTTGAGGTGACAACCGTCAGTACAGTATTTCTCCTTTGAGATCAGTGCATCTTTTCGCGCCCTCTGGTCACTTGTAAGATCTTCTCATTGTCTTTGCTTCTCACCCATTTTCTCGGATGTGATTTTTCCTGAATTGACCCGATTTCTTGACTCTCTCTGCCAGTTTGGAAATCGTCCGTCAGGGCCTCTTCCTACGCTGTGTCTGCATGGTTCTCTCTTTCGTTCTTCTGGAGGGAACCTCATTGCAGCTGCGATAGAACTGCCCAGGGCGTGTTCTTTGTCTCTTGCCCTGTCTTCTGTGGCTTTTATTATTTTTTTCCCATCCTTTTTTTTTTCTCTCTACACCTTCTTCTGGGTATTTCTTGGAATCATCTTTCAATGCACTGATTTCCTCTCATTCTTTGCTCTGCCTCACTCCTGCCACCGTTTCTCATCAGTCACTGCACTTCTCAGCTCTGAAATTTCCCTTTGCTGGTCCTGGCAGTTCCCCTGTGTTCATCAGAACGGTCATCTCTTCTTGTACCTCTTTGACCATTTAAGCTTTGTTATTTAAATTCTGTTGTTAGTCACTCGGGTATCTGGAATGCTTTGAGGTCTGTTCTGTTGTTTTTCTCATTCTTTCCCGTGCCTTGATATTTTAGATGCGCTGCCTGAGGTGTGTGACGAACTGTAATATTTATTTAAGATTGTGTCTTCCTAGAGAGGTGGCTTACTTATGTTTGCGACCAGCAGCACCAGCATTCTAGGATCCGTTTCAAGGGTCGAGGTGATCCTAGGACAGCCTTCCGCTCTGGTAGGGCTGTTCTGCTTCGCGTCCCCCGGACCCCGAAGATGGAGGATTCGGTTGTCTCAACCCAAAGCGTGACAGGTTTCCCAGGACTGGCCTCTTGCGGAGACTTGAACTATTTTTTCCTCATTCACAAAGCGAGGTTGGCCAAAGCTCTAAACAACTTTTCAGGTTCTTCACTCCCTCGTCCAGAATCCCATTCACCTTTAAGGTAAAAGTGAGCCCAAATGCTGGGACCGGCTCTCTGTGTCTTTGTCTTCTGCATCTTGGCCTTGTGATTGTTCACTCCACTGACAACTCTCCAAACACTTCAACTGCTACAGTTAGATGTGTTTGAGTGTGTGTGAGTGTGCGTGTGTGTGAATGTGACTGTGCGTGTGTGTAACAGTGTGTGTGAGTGTGAGTTGTGAGTGTGAGTGAATGTGTGTGTGAGTGTGTGAGAGTGTGTGTGAGAGAGTGTGTGTGAGTGTGTGTGTGAATGTGTGTGAGTGTGTGTAACAGCGTGTGTGAGTGAGTTGTGAATGTGTGCGTGTGTGTGAGAGTGTGTGAGAGTGTGTGTGAGTGTGTGAGAGAGTGTGTGTGAGTGTGTGAGTGAATGTGTGTGTGTTATGTAACTTTCTACTTTTCAGCAGAGAGTTGGTCTGAATCATTTGGATCATCTTACTCACTAGTTCAGGAAGTAGAAGTCTGTTTTTTAAAATTATTATGTTTTTTTAAAAAGTATGTTTTTTAAAAAATATTATTATGAAAAGAGATCCAGGAAGATAATATGTTTAATTTCAGTATTTTCAAAATTATTTTATTACAGATTTCTTTGTTTTTGTGAAGCAGCCCACGCACCAAATGTTCCATGGTATCTCAACTTACAGAAGGCTTCGATTTCAAAAAGCTGTCCTTAGGAGCTTTGCCTTTAAGTTCAAAGTGATGTTAAACAAGGACCCATTGTATTCGTGTTTATGCGAAGTTAAGTTACAAGAGAAGGACTGTTTGATGGTTTAGTTGCGACTCATCCCACTTCATGTAACAATTGTCATTCTTTCACCACTTTCTTTTTAAAAAATTATTCCTTCTTTTATTTTCATTGTAATAATATACGCAAGGAACATGGATTGGTCAAGAAGGCATGTTAGGACAGGTATGTAATGACATTTGAAACATGTTTTATTCTGAAACAGGTATTGATTCATCTGAAGTTACAAAAATAATGCCTGAAGTTCAAGGGTATCCTTTATCATTTCCCCAGTGATGATGTGTTATACAACCAAAGTACAACGTGAAGATCCAGTACAATATACTATTAAATAGCCTACAAGCCTTGTTCAGTCTTTACTGTTTTGTAAATGCATTCATGTGCGTGTGTGTGTGTAATTCTATGCAACTTTAATGTATAGATGCAACCAAGGTACAGAGTGTTCTACCACCGCGAAGGAATTTCCTCATGCAGTTCTGTTAGATCCTTACTCCTCCATCTTGCCCACTGGCAACCACCAGTCTGTGCTCGATCTCTATGATTTGTCTTTTCAAAAATGTTACATAAATGGAATCAAACAGCGTGTCATGTTGGGAGGTTTCCTTTCTTCACTAATCATGATGCCCTGGAGAAGTCCGTCCAGTAACGATGTTTTTCCTGATCACACAACGTATTTTCTACATCTTCCTGGAAGATGCTATTTCTCTATTTTCTTTTTAATTTTTTTTTTAACAGGATGAGAAACTGAGACACAGAGAAGGCAAGAAACTGCCTAAAATCATGACTAAGATGAATGATAGCTTTCTTGACATGCTAATTCAGAGTTACTTACAATAGACTTTCTTTTCTTTAAGACCACTCCTTCTGTTCTCCTAACTAGTTTAGAACAGTAGGTCAGTTGAAGGTCGAGGTCAATAAATACAGGCCACCAAGTATTTAATCAGAAATTCATTGTAGGAAAATCAAACTCCTGACTTTGCCTGCAGCAACTATCACATTACTCTCCTTAGTAGAACTATGGAGTGGGTAACTTGGAAATCAAACACATACTTACTGCTGAAAGAATGTCTAGATCTGAATAGAAACCCTCAACTCTTAGCTCAGGAGTTGATTACTTTAAAAACAAGAAATGAATGCGTTGACTGTGTCTGCAAGTGACATTTTCTAGTTTTCTTCTTCATCTTCTCTCATCTTCACGTTTAAGTAAAGATTGCCAAGGTTTGAATAAATCTAGGAAGAATCCGATGGCTTTGCGTAGTGGTAGAGAATGCTTCAGGAGGGGGCAGGATTATCTCATGAGGTCCAAGGGCAGACATTAACAATTCTAGGTTTGTACAATCCCATAATTACTCTTGCGGAGCCTTGGACTATAAAGTACTAGGTGTGGAGAGGCCTAACATGTCCCTGCATCACGTTTTCTCAAGTGGCTTCCCACAGCCATCGAGTGTAGATCAAGGAGGCTTTGCACGCCATCCTTTACCTGTGGTGGACTTTCCTCGAAGGGGGCCCGGAAAGCACCTGGGACCAGGAGGCCTTATAGGCTCCACCTGAGTGCTGAGTAGTCTGTACCAAGTGCAGTGACCCTCGGAATGGGTAGATTTTAGGAACAAGAAGGGAAAGGCGTATCAATGTCCAGGAGCTTACACGATTGACTTCCCTAACCAAACATCCCCCTGGAGTTACGTCGTTTGGGAGACTGTGAAACTCTCTTCTTGGCATAACAAATGTGGTAAAGTAATTTTGATCTAAGTAAGAACTATAGACTAGCCTGTGCCAGGCTGGTCTCTCCCAACCACCTTAACATTCACCTTCGGAGATGCATTGGGTTCTGAAGTTGGGACCACGGCTCCATCAGCGATCTCCGCTTTAGATTCGAGGGCTGACCTTGGATTTGGAGATTTAATTCACCTGATGAATTCACATGTGTAATAACAGGTTAACTGCTCCCCATTTGGGGCTCATTTAGTCCTTTTCCTCTGATGTTCCTTCATCAGCACTGTATTTTTTAAAAATGTGTCTTGTAAGGTGTTTTCATTAGTTTTAAACACGATGAACACGAGAGCAACTTAGAACAGCTCCGGCGGTCGGACAGAGCTGCTCTGAGCAGCGGCAGCCTTGGAGGACCTGGCACCCTCCCGGGGGCACTTAATGACTGGTTTTCCCTTCAAATGACGAAGACTGTGTCAAATTTCCTAGGCGAGGGCAGTCAGCGGCTAGGAAAGGAAGGTCGTTCCGAACCCTCCCAACTTGCAGTTTGGAAAACTGAGACAATTTTAAAAATGGAAAAATTGCAAAAAATGGACTGAAAATGCTGGCTATTGAAGAGAACATGGCCTTGGCAAAAGGCGACATCCTTTTCATAGGAAAAGACCAAACCTTATTTAAAAAACAATAATGGGGCCATGCTGGTCATCAGATACCCCTTAGCATTAACATTTGGGTGAGTTAGTGGGAAAGGTACCAGGTGTGTAGTAAATTTTCCTCCAAACAAGAGACTCACCAGTATAAAAAAAATAAGGGGGAAAATTCACAGCTTTTTTCTCACACGAGAGGGTGGAGGCCACCTACTAAGTTCGGGGGTCCTGCACCCCTTTAAAGTACATCAAAGAGCTTGAAAACCAGAAGCTGACAATCTAGGGACATTTTTATACCCGGGGGACAATCATTTTGTAGTTTCCATCACACATGGAAAAGCGCTTAATTATGTTGGGAGGGAAAGCTCATAACACTCAAAGAAACCATATTACTTCTCGCTTTATACACGGGATAAAGGCTGAAGAGCTTTGTGGCAATGCGTGGGAAGGAAGTCATGTGGGGAATGAACACTTTCAAGCATCTATTTTTGAAGTTTATAATTTGTAGACATTGACCGACTTCTCAGTGGTGGCAATGTCTCTAAGGGGAAATTCGTATTGTTGTTATTTACACAAAAGGGCCATCCCTGGGGTTCAGAAAGACCACACGATGCAATACAAAGCATTGCCTTAAAAGACCATTAACAATGAGTCTATTTTGCAAATCCCCCACCCATCTAACAATGCAATCATTTTATCAACTTCTCCCTTGGAATCTGCCTTCCAAAGATGGGACTGTCCTGACTTGCAGAAACAATAAACAAACTTGAGAGATTAAAATAAATGACTGCAGGCTTCTTTTAATTTTCTGCAAACCCTTTGTGAGAATAAAAGAATCACTATCCTTTAAATAACTGTAGAATTACATCACTGATCAACTATGTCCCTGGTGGATTAGAACCCAAGGTGAGACATGGTGTGTGAAAGGAATTGCTTTTTGGTAAAAGCCCTCAGCAATTAAGAACTGCAAACAAAGAGCCCCTCTCTCTTTGTCCCCTGCACCTTTCCACCCCACTCTACTCCCCACCCCTCCTGACCTGGAAGAAGACCAGACAGTTGGGTTGAGGGAGCGTGACATAGTTCTGGCTATATTTTCTCTCTCTCTCTCGCTCTCAAGTTAATCATGAAAATGTTATGAGTTGTGGCTTGGAAGTGGTTTTGGAGAAAGTGTTTCCAGGCATTCCAAATGGTGAATATTTTGAGAAAAACTTAACCACATTGAATCGAAAATTCATTCAAGTGACATATTTTCTCCTGCTATTCTACAATGAATTTGGGTCCGTCTTGGAGACACTTCTGGGTTAGTTCTGTGTTGGGGTACCTGCAGACCACAGCAGAGTCACCATTATGATGGGACAGCAAGCTACCAAAGGGATGTTCTGCTCTGTGGACAGTCACCTTCATAGGGATCAGAGGTGATGGCTGGGAAATCCAGACAGCTTTTCTCTGGATAGTAAAGCTTGTGAAAACCAACCAATGGATTCTTTAAGATTTTCTTCGAGCAAAATGGTGTTTAAAATTGTGCCTCTGGACTCCTTTATTACATATGTCACTTTGGAGGACAACAAGGCTATTTGCATATCAAAATACTTTCACCCTTTTCTGTTAACTAGCCTGGGGATGATAATGACAGTGATGATGATGAGGACAACAACAATGACCACATTAATAACAGCTAGAAATGAGCACTTAGTATATGCCAGGTCCCTCACCAAGAATTTTATGTCTCAATTCCCAGTTAAACCGGTCAACCATCATCTGAAATAAATACAGCTATTCCCACAAATAAATAGATATGAAATCCTATACCACGTGCTCATGGCACACAACTGGAAGGGGATACAGCTGACGGGTGGGTCTGGCAGTCTGGGGGTCTCTGAGCCTTCCCTCATTCTGTGATGGCCCTTCACATCAACAAAACTTGCAGCTGTTATATGAAGGCTTTGTGCAAAGCCTTTATGTCCAAAGAGCAAGTGACATTCAGACTCTCAGCTCCCCCAAACCAAATAGACCATTTTTACTTATTTAATCATTTGTTACTATGGACTGAATTGTGTCCCCCATGAAAATCACATGTTGAAATCCTAACCCCCAGTGAGACTTGAGACTAGGGGATGAGGCCTATGAGGAGGTGATGAAGTTAGTGAAGTCATGAGAGTGAGGTCCTGATGCCACAGGATTAGTGTCCTTGTAGGAGCCACCAAAGTGGTTCTCTCTCCCTCTCTCTCTCTCCCTCTCTCTCTGTCTCTCTCTCTCTCTGTCTCTCTCTGTCTCTCTGTCTCTGTCTCTCTCTCCTCTCTCCCTCTCTCTCTGCCATGTGAGGACACAGTGAGAAGGTGTCTTCTGCAAGCCAGAAACAGAGTCTCACCAGGAATCAAATCAGCAGGCACCTTGATCTTGGACTTCTAGCCTCCAGAACTGTGAGACATAAATTCCTGTTGTTTAAGCCACCTAGTCCACTGTCTTTTGTTATGGCAGCCCAGCAGACTAATACAATTGTCTATGAAAAAAATGAAAGGAAGGAACATAATAAAGAAATGAAAAAGAAAGAATAGAAAGAAATCAAGTCACTGATAAGTAAGTAAACTTAGAAAAAAGTGACCCTGAACTCCACTGCCAGTTAGTGGCCAACTTAAGAAGACCATGATCGAAGTCAGGTTTAAGTGATTTTGATGTTTAAAAGATTTGGTTGAGAAGGGACTGGCTGAATTTTATGATGTTTTTTGTCATAGCTATATTTTGACAAACTAAGTGGTAATACAGTAAAATTAGGTCAGAGTTTTCAATATATAATACAAGGACTGTCTGGAAAAATAACCAGCCATTGACGATATAACAAGAATGGTTACCTGGCTGGATACTTTCCGGACAGCCCTCGTGTATGTGAGCATTCCACTTGGTCCTGGTCCCGAACCGTGATAACTCCGTAGCAATGCCCAAAGGAGTGACATTCAGATTAGCATGCGATTTTCCATCCAGAGAAAGGACACGCAGTGCCTTTAATTGCCCGTATTCAGAAATGCACTTTGTGTTGTCATCTTCCTGGGTTAAACACGGGTTTGAGACTGGAAGGGTCCAGACTGCGTGGGACCCGGGGGGGGGGGTGCATTTCCGGAAGCGTAGCCTGGGGTCCGCCAGTGGGGAGAGGACTGTAAAGACCTAGAAAGAGATTTTGCACACCTTTTTGCTTAATTAAAATGAATTTGGGGACATCCGTTTTGATAAGGAGAAATATGCACACTGCCTGGTGGCACTGCCGAATCCATCACCCTTCCCACGGAACGCCGCGTCAACCTGCCGCGGGCAAGTGCATGTGCAAACCTGCCAGGAGGCCGGCCCCGTGCATCACACCACACGCCCTTCGCAGACTTCCTCTCCGGGGGGGGGGGGGGGTCGGCATCCAGCCGAGACTTCCAGACACAGAAGGAAGCGAAGGGGTTTACAAGGGCAGGACTGCCCCGGATTTGGGCACTGTCCCTGACATGGAGACCAGTGCACGAAGAATAAGAGGTCAGGAAGGGAATTTTGAAAGTCGTAGCGCTGAGATGTGTGCCCAGTATTGCGGTGACTGGGCCGGGGTGTGCCCAGGGATTCTGCAGGAAAGATGGTAGTGGGTCTTCGTAAGCCTCCGCCTCTGGGTCCTCTTCCTTTCTTCACACGCCCTCAACTCTGCAGCTGCTGCAGGACAGAGAGGGCCTGGAGGACGCCAGGACTCCCGACGTGTCAGAGGACCAGAATGAGCCTTGCGTTTCATGCACGCCAACGTGTGCGCTTCTAACATTTCTGCCCACCCTCCAGGCCGGGGCTTTTACCGTGGGGCACGTGGCAGCTGCTCCTCGCCCATCCCCATCCCTCACCAAACCAGGCACGTCTGAGGCTTGACCCAAATCGAAGCCTTTTCTGGGAAACTTCCCCGGAAGGGCCCTCTAGACAGACTGTTTCACTCGTCAGTTGAACTCTTCCCTGGGTAAACTGATACCATCGGCACAGAACTGGTTGAAAGGCGTCACCGTGTAGCCTCATCAAAGTAGTGTACACATGACCAATACTGAAACTTTCGATGTGAATGCTTTCAAACAAAACGGACTCACTGTGAAAGCTGTTTGTAAGCTGCCTCCAGCTTAGTTTGGTAGCAAAATAGTTGTGATTCTAGATCCAAATCTAGCATACACTGGATCCATGGGGTGCGGAGGCAGGCAGAGGGGTGTTGCTATTTACATAAAACAAGGAGGAAATTTTGTTTACTCATTTGTCATTTCTGGTCTAAGATATTGTGGTGTAGAAGGAGAAGTCGTCCTTGGTACCCTCTGGTCTTGAATCTAGGTTTCAGCTCGTGTCCTGTTGTAAGTGTCTGGGACTGACCCTTTATGGAAACACTTCTGTACAATCATTTGCCCTTTCCTTGGTCCTCAGAACGGACCCCAATTGACCCATGCGATTATTTTTATAGAAATGACTTCATTGTTTTCTGTATTATGGAAATTATGGAATGCCTCCAGAGAAATAATGAAGGAGACATTTAAACATGCCTGTAATCTCATCATCTCAGTAGACACATTGTTGATACGAGGGGTGGGGGTACAAATTTCCCAGCCACTGCTATTTCAGATCTATTATTTCAAGAGGGGCACACGTGCCCTGAAGTCACAGAGCTAGTTAGTGGCAAGACCCGACGACCAATTATTCCAATTTGCTCAGGGTTGTCTCAGGTTTAATATGGAAAGTTCACCTTCTGGAGAACCGGGACCCTAAGCAAAACCAGGACTGAACCCCAAACGCAGGTCTTTGTTGTCGATGTATATGCACTCACCCTTACGTGTCAAATGGTGACCTTTTGTCATGTGTGCTTCATTAACTTCCTTCACTTTGTATATATATATATAAAATATATGGAACATATTTCCATGTCAATACATGTAATCCTACAATATAATTCTTAATAGTTGTACATTGCTCCATTGTGTGGATCTACCAAAAGTGATTTCATCAATTCTTTACTGATGGGTATTTGGCTTATCTCCAACTGTTTGATATTACAAACAGTCCTACGCTGAAAAAGGTGCTTACGCACACATGTTAGTACACTTACTCTGTAGGACAATTTGTTTAAAGTAGAATTATGGGCTCCTGAGCCACTTTCTTTGCTCGAGCCCGCTCCTGCGTCTTTGGAGTGTACTTTCCCCTCAATAAACTCTTTGTTTCAGCACTTTAAAAATAAATAAATAAATAAGTAAGTAAATAAAGTAGAATTATCAGGTCAGAGAGCATGCCCATATTTGTAGGTATATATCGCCAAATTACTCTGCAGAATGGTACTGACAATTTATCTTATCACCAGGAGTCATATGACTCCTCAATGATGAATGTTATTAATCATTTAATTGTTCATAGTTTGATAAATGGATATCAATAATTTGTTGATAGTTTAAATGAGAGGCCTTTAATTATTAGGGGAAGTCAAATATACTTTTATGTTTGTATTGGTCACTTGAATTTCTTTTTGTGTCAATTTTTTATTCGTAAGTTTTGATGATTCTTCTATTGAATTATTCATCTTTATCTTGATTTCTAGAGATTCTTCATATAGCGCTTTATCATTTATTTTGCAAGTATTTTTCCAAGTTTATGCTTGTCTTTTAACTATATACATGTCACTGTTGGTGTTGATGGGGGTCATTCACCAAATTTTGATTTTTAAATAGTTAAATGTTTTATTAACCCGTTTCCTGGTTAGGGAAAGACCCGCAGCTCGCTGCCACGTTCATTTAACTTCACACAAACCCGCTCTTTGAGGCTGAAGCAACTCTGACTGGTTTTCAACGTGAAAATAAAATATAAACACTATTTCTAACCAGAACTTGTCTCTCATCCTAATGTAACAGAAATGTACATGACGATCAGTAGTTAATCATATTTTCCACGCGTAGGAATGCTGCGTTTTCTAGGATTTGGCATTTTTGGTGACCGAGAATGACTATCTTTTGTAAATGGAAATGCCACCACTAAAAACAGAATGCTACAAATAGAGTGTCATTTGTTTCCAAAGACTGTCGATGTGCTTGAGTGATGCGAAAATAATAATTTAACAAAAGCAGGGCGTTTCGCGGGGGTGAGGTCAGGACTGTGATCCGCAAGTTTTCTCGGGGTGAACCCCACAGCTGTCAGTGCAGCTGGCGAGTATCCTCGGGGCAAATGGGAAATGGGTTAAATCCCGAATCTCCAGAGCTATTTTTTCTTCTCGAGCTAATGTAATTTAAATCATTTTCTGCATATTTATTAATAATCGACATAGCACTGTGGACAGAGCGAGAGGCAGAGTGCGAAGGCTGGGCGCGTCCCCCACCTTCCCTCACTGTCCCCGGTCAGTGGGTGACTTCGGGCGGGAGTTTTACATGTGTGACAGGAGCCTCCTTGCGCCCTCTCATTTCACGTGCACATGAACAGAGCTGGGTGGTTTTCAACATTTTAGGTGTCTTGACTACATTGTAAATGTAGGTAGGAGATCCTCGCTTTTAGTTTCAGGCCTGCAATGGGGATAATACACATGACCTCATTCATCATCACTAGAGTTCTTGGAAGTAGGTATTATTAGCCCCGTTTCAGAGATCAATAAATCAAGGCTCAGGGACACTAAGTTACTAACACAGAGTCTCACAGCTAAGACTTCTGTCTAGTCATCAGGTTCCTAAATTTCCGTTCTTTCTATGACAGCACACTGCCCTCCTGCCACCTGAAATTAGGTCTCTTTCTTTCTAGACTGTTTCTCTTAGTTGTAAATAAGTAGGTTTCTCAGAAGAAAAAGACGTCTGGTGTCTATAGAGTCGTGAGGGTGCACATACTAGCAGCTCACAGGACACAGCCCATCCAGGCGACACAAATGCTGGTTGTAAAATCGCCACTTCCCGCCATGGGGTTCCCGGATAAAATGCGGGATCTCAGATAAGCAACAAATAATTCTTTGTACAAACAATGCTCGGAACATACTTATACTAAAAAAGGAAAGTTACGTTTGGAGCCGGAAGGCCTGGGCTTCTGGCCTAAACTCACATACATAAATTCAGTCAACCTTGTTCATCTCGGGGGTTGGTTTTGGGGTGAAAATGTACGAGTCCGTTCAATGGAATCGTGTTGGCTTAGTCGGCGTTCCAAAATGACTTGTTTTATTTTTACAGCTTGGAGAGTCATGCTTGAGCAAGAATCCAACTCTAGTCTACACCTTGTTCTGTATCCTATTGTGATTCCTGTGTAGTCTGTTATCATTTTACGTTTACAATTAATGGATTCACATCCTTGGCTAAAACTGCCCTCCATACTGAAGGGCAAAGCAATGAAACTTTGAAATCAGTGAGATAAAACAACAGCATTATTAAAATATACGTTTGTATTAAAACTAGTCCCACACTGATGACCATAGAATTATTTATACTGAATACTAATATAATATTCACAATACAACATTTAATATTAAATACATATTATAGTCATCCCAATGCTCAACAATAAGGATTGGTTAAATGAAGTTTGTAAGCGTTTTCCTGGGTTGTGGGCCTGTGGTTAACTTTTCTTTCTTCATACACGTCTACATTTGAAGTTTTCTATAGCGAGCGTGTATTGCTTTCACAGTCAGAAAAAAATGGCTTCTTTTTTCATCAATTTTTATCATATGTATCGGGGTGGCATTGGTTGGCAAAATTATATAGGTGTCAAGTGTACAGTTGTACAATACGTCGTCGCTGTGTCGTGGTGTGTGCCCCACCCAGAGTCCGTTCTGTCTCCAGCAGCATGCTCAGAAGGTTTGTTCAGGACGCGAGGATTGGGCAACCTCCCACAAGATCAGAAAGACACGCGAAGAGGGGGGCCCGCGAGTTAGAAATGCACCTTCCTCCTGAAGAACAGTTACATGGATGGAAAAATGGGCAGTTAAACTCAGAAGGAAAATGCCAGCCGTGGCTTGCTGTGGAGTGGAAACAATCAGTCAGCCAACCCAGTGTTTTGTCTACGTGACACAAATAACTGCTTGGGCTGTTTTCCTTCCTCTAGCTTTTTGTTTGTTTGTTTGTTTCCACTGCGCGGGCCAATACATGTGCACAGTGAACAGATTACCTGATTACCCTAGGCTGCTTTCAGAGCTCTAGCTTAGTGCCACGTGTGGCTCAAATAACCTCCAAACATCCCTGGACCCCGCAGCACCCCGGGGACCCACACACCTCGCTGTCCCTTCCGAACGCATCCCCGGCTCAGGGATCTGACCTAACAGGGACGCCCCTGGTGTGTCACCTCGCAAGGGTGTGTTGTCCCCTGCCCCGCCCCTTGCGGATGTTCCTCATCGAGGGGTGAGAGTTTTTAATATATATGCAAAGAATGATCATGAAACGTGTCTGGCCAGAACACGATCCAGAGAGATTCCATCTAGTTTCAACAGTTCGGAGTGCCAGGCTGAAGCGGTTGTTACCGTAACTCATGGCTCCAACCCCGTGAGGTCGCCGCCCCCACAGGAAATGACTCGGAGCAGGTGGTCCGGGAGCCTGCTGGTCTCGTCTGGCTCCACGGGGATCGCTTGTGGGCTCCTGAGTCACTGAGTAATTATGAGCCTGAACAAAAGGCTCTCAGATAAGCCCTCCGTCAGGGCAGAGAAGGGCAAGGTGTAGCTGGGGACTGTCTCGGCGTGCAAGCCGATCAATCAGAGGTGACGCATGAGCATCCCTGGGAAACGATGTCCCCTTGGTTTACGCCCCTCGCTGCTCTCCACGCACCTGGTGGCAGCAGGACAGGCAAGGACAGGTGAGGGACGGGCACACCTCCAATGCTCGGGCCTGTGAGCACGGCTGTCGTTTGTGTGCTGTGCTGGGGACAGCCCTGCCTTGGTTCTTTTCGGTCCCTTCCCAGACTGGGAGGTGGTGATGTGACTCTGCCCCCTGTCACAGGTGAGAGAGCTACAGCCCAAGCGTTCAGAGCAGGCAAATGCCTGGTGTCAGGAGCTGAGCTGCACCCCGGGAAAGCGCGGCCAGGACCTACGGCCAGTGCCCCAGGATGTGCCCTTGTAGCAGCCGGCCCGTTGCCGATGTAGTTAGCTAAGGGTGGGTGGGGGGGTCCCCGCCGGAGGCAGGGCCCCTAATCCAACAGGACTGGTGTGCTGAGGGGGAGAGCTCCACGGACCGCAGGGAGGGGGCCCCGGGCAGACGGAGGGTGGGGGTGAGGCGGCGACATGCCCAGGGACACTCCGGTCACCAGCAGGAGCTACGAGAGACGCGGGTGGGATTCTCCTGCAGGTTCGGCGGGAGCCTGGCCCTGCTGATGTGACCGTTTCCAGCGCCCGGCCCCCGGCCCCCCGCCCCCGGCCCCCCAGAGCCCGGCCCCCGGCCCCCCGCCCCCAGCCCCCCAGAGCCCGGCCCC
>PVJL010007437.1:0-17291 GCA_004026885.1 Lyroderma lyra | reverse complement strand
TGGCCCACAGTCTCCGGCCTAAGTCACACTGTTGCTAGCTGGCCGGTCTAAGGTCCCCAAAGGCGAAGACACTCCTATGAGGCAGGACATTGCGAGGCCTTAGCAAACAGTTCCCAGAAACCAAAGGCAGAGACCAGACCTCTCCTCGGGCAGGTCTCGATTCTTTACTGCAGCCTAGATTGGACGCAGACCTCCATTTCTCCATCTCACTTCCCCCCACCCCACCCCGGGGACACATCTCTGTAACCCCACCCCTGGGAGCAAGCTTTCTTCCAAGTAGACCCTCGGGATGGGAAGAGGCAGGACCCCCACCCTCTCCCAGGCTCCTGGGTACGTGGAGCCCTCCTGCTCTGGGTCTTGCAAAGGTGGGAGCGTTTTGTGCCACTGGGTCCTTCCAGTGTCCTTGCTCTCTGGTGCTCCCCAGGTCTGCTGAGCTTGGTGACAAGACGAGGCCAGGTCAGTGGGGATAGGACGTGGGACCGTGGGAGGTGGGCCCTGGAGAGAGAAAGGGGACAGCTGCCCCACAGAAACGCGACCCCCAGGGTCAAGGTCAGAGCCTGCAATCATCTGCATCCATTCCTGTGCCAGAGAGGCCTAGAGGACGAGGGGCCTCCCAGGGCTCAGGCTGGGAGGACCGGGGCAGGGAGCTATTTCTCTCTCCCTCGTCGTTGTGTCTTCATGCCAAAATGCAAGGCCCGTGACCCTCCTCAGAGGTGGCACTCCGTAAGGAGTTACCCACCAGGACAAGCCTGCCCGTGACAGTCACATTCTTCCTCCCGGCTCTGGCACCAGCCTGCTCTCCCTTTGTCTCGAGAAAGCGCTGCCTCTGGTCTGTGCAGAAGGGCAGCATTCATTCCTCTGTCTCATTTTTCTTAAATTGTACCACCCAACAGTGCAGGTGACTTCTGTTTTCACGTGGCACGCAAACGTGGGCGAGCATCTGAGAGACGCTGTTTTGCAATGCAGACAGAAATTACAGGGAGGGACACCGTGGCCCGAGTGACACCCCTCTCGAAGATGCTGCCTTACAGTGAATCTTGGGTCCCCCACATATGTCTGGTGCAGAATATGCTGGAGGCGAAAGAGACAACTTTAAAAGGCAAAAGAGAAAAGAGATGCAAAGCGGACAGGAAACTGGCGTAATCACTTGCAGCCCATTTGAACTTTCTTCCGTGGCTTTCCCGGATTTTAAGAGATTCATTGCGTGGTAAATGGCGGCCATGAAGGCCTGTTTTTACTAGAACCCTCCGAACAACGTATTAATACCTGCAACTGGAAATAGAGTTGAAGTTATCAAAATTATTTCCATGGATGCATGCGACCCACAGGCTGCAGGAAATGTGTTTCAAATCTTGACTTTTGCCCCATCATTTGAAATTCATTTTCTCTCGCGTTTTCCATGAGCCACGCCAGAGAAAACAAAGGCACCAGCCCTTGCCCCACCGCGCAGCTCCCCCTCGCCCACCGGGCCCGCTGCCTTTCCCGTATCACCAAGTGGCAACTCAGGGTCCAGAGGACCCAGACGGATCCAGGCGAGTCGTCCCGGCGTCTGGTTTGCATTGACAAGAGCGTTGCATTCCATAATGCATTAGGGGCCCCGTTCTGACTTGATTTCATATTCTGGTTTGATAGCACCTTTTCCTTTTCACGTTAAAGGTTAATTCTCTCCCCGAATAATTCCTCCAAGCTCGTGGTGGGGGTGGGGGTAGGAAAATGAACCTTTATTCTAAACAGGAATTTATTTACCCACCAAAAATCGAGAAGGCACCCGAAAGGCATAAAGTCCTTTGTAATGGAATAAAATAAGATAAAACCGTTAGAAGACCTTGGATGAAAAAAAAAATACTTCTTTTAACTCAAAAGAATCCAGGCTGTGGCCACATCCTTAGAGGTGACTAATTACTGGGCCTGGAAACCCTAATGCTCAAAGCGAGCTGGGGACGTGTGCTCCCAACCCAGGACTCGGGCTTTGCATGGTGCGTTTGGCTCCCCCAGTTCTACACGGGTCCTTTGCAGTCCAGTAATATCAAGTGTAGTGTCAACATTTGGAAAAGGTTTGTGACCGACAGGACTGCAAAGGCGTATTTCTCCAACAGCCTGTTTCCATAATCGAAGTCATTCTTTTTCAAGACTCAGACCACCATATGCTTCTACTTTTTTTTTCTTTCTGTTTTCATCAGGGAACCTCAGCACACTGGATTTCAGTATAAATTTGCAATACACTCAAGTCAGCGTACCCTCGTCTCCCTGCGGTCCCCTCACGAGAATTTTTGGATGCCTTTGAGATCACTCACCTGTAGTTGAGGTCAGCCCTGCTAATTGTGAGAGCTGATGTTTGCTGGGGGCTTACCATGCACCAGGCTCTGGGCTAAGTGTTCGATGTGTGTTGGGGTTAGTCAGTCCATCCGAGAACTCTCTGAGGACAGAGGAGAGGACAGTGGCATTGAGATAAGTTCAAGAACTGGTACAGCCAGCCTGGGGCAGCCAGCCAGCCGTTGCACGCCCACATCCATGCTCTTCATTTCTGCCGCCGGCCCTGTCCTGGCCACGCCGAGAGCCCGCCCCCAAGCACACAGACGTGCAGCAAACATCCCAGCACAAAGGCCCCTTCTGGAACGCCCTTCTCTGGGAGGTTCCCCTTTCCATGCCTTCGTTCCCTGCCCTGGTTCACTCTAAGGCCCCCTGTGGGAAGGGGTCCCCTTTGGGGGCTAGGGGCCCTCATTGTAAAATGCATTTGACCCGCAACTAATTTCTTCCCACAGCCATCCATCCACGGGACAGGGAAATAATCCGATCTAAGCAATAATTGGCAGTCACGTGCTGTTTATAATGCTCACATCATTATACGAGAGCAAAAGTGTTTGCAGACTCTTCCCCTGCAGCCACTCTGCACGGTCCCCGGCCCCACACCGGCACGTTTAGAAGTCGGGCTGCTGAGCCTTTGTGGAGTCTCCAGGGATCACGGTGGAGAGGAGAGTTAGACAAAGCCAAAGCATCTGGTCCGTTGTTGACTGAAACGTCGTTATGAGGTACATGCCGGTGGTACATTTTGTGTCTTATAACCATGGAACCATAGAATGTTCCAGAACAATCTGACTGGAACTCCTGGGTAGAACCATGAGCTACTGCTCTACATAGCAGAACCAAAAAGCTCTGCCTTCTTCCAGATCTCTCTTTTCTCACCTTGTTAAAGAGCCCTAACTGATGTCTTGACCCAAAGTTGCAAGAAGAGTTTGGAACTCCTTGGCCATCACACGTAGAGAAATGGGGTCACTTCAGTACCCTGCCCCCTTTTCTGGGGAACTCGGAAGGTCTCCCTTCCCACTTCTGTTGGTGTGTGTAGGCCGAGGACACACTGCGCCCGGACCAGTACATGTCAGAACTGAGCCGCTTCCAGCAATCTTAATCATTCTGTCCAAAATTCAGGGCACCAGCCTTGTGCTGCAGGGACCCTTCAAGAACGCCACTTTGTGTATAACTAACGCTCCTTGCTGGTACTGTTGGCATCCCATGACGTCGGGGCGGAAGGGTGAGGGCTGAACATTAGGCCGGAGGGCGCATTACCGCCCAAGGCCTGTTCAGTTCTGAACTGCAAGTCCGATAGGTTAAGTTTGGCTTAATCACACACACACACACACACACACACACACACACACGTTTAGACCAAGTATCAATGGAGATAAATCTTTCTGAAATTTTAGAAATGAGGCCTCTGCATCTGCAGCTGTTCGTTTTCATAGCCCTCTCAAGATTTATGCCCGCAGTTTTATTGTCAT
Source organism: Lyroderma lyra (assembly GCA_004026885.1). NCBI lineage: Eukaryota > Metazoa > Chordata > Mammalia > Chiroptera > Megadermatidae > Lyroderma > Lyroderma lyra. The sequence goes on along the minus strand of PVJL010007437.1, from coordinate 13,515 downwards.
CATTATTCTAGCTGATCTAAGGTTATGTTACTGCATTAAAGGCTAACGTGATGAAAAGATCAAGGCGTTTAATGAAGTGCAAAATTCATCTCGCTGAAGCAAAGCCATGCTTTGTTCCCGAGGGAGAACCACGCAGAAAATGAGACTTTTTCAAGAGAGTTATTTGTTTTTGTTTAACATTCTGGATGGCAGGATAAAATTGTGTCACTTTCACACATAAATATCAACACGTGGCAGTGAAGCAATTGAATTCCTTGGCGCTGTGCCGGGCTTTCCGGCCGAATGCCTCTCCTGATTAATGAGATGCATCAGCAGAAGGACACTTGGAGAACTGAGAGACAGAAAGAAGGGACTGCAGGGCCGCCCAGGGTTGGTTTAGGGGGTGAAGCGCCCACGGAGGGCGTAGCAGCTCAGACCCGCCACGGTTCTCACTGGTTTTCATCTTAAGTTTACAGCTAACATTCTGTGTGTTGTTTTTAAAAAGCATTGTGTGTGTGTGTGTGTGTTTTACCCGAAATCATTTATTTCTCTGTCTTTTTCTATTGTTGGACTCACTGGAGTGACACTGGTTAGTAAGAATGACGCAGGTCCCAGGCGCACAGTTGCGCAGCGCATCGTCTGTGCGCCGCCCTGTGTGCTCCCCACCCAGCGGCAGAGGAGGAGCCGCGTACAGGCTGGTGCAAGGAGAATGTCTCTTTTTCATTGTGGTGACATAGCCCTGAAATAAAAATTACCATTTCACCATGTTTAATGTTAAGTGGCATGACATTAAGTGGCACCGAGTACATTCACACATTTCTTTCTTCGTGGTAAGGGTTTAGCTGAGCCTGAAGCAGGAGGAGATGCGCGTCGCGTGGGTCCTGCCGGGGTCCGGCCACGACCTTCACGTGACCCACCCCCGGCAGGGAGATTGCGTAACGACGGGTTCTTGGTTGGCTTTGGTTGTCGGCAGGGTTAAGAGGAGGAGCAAAAACACAACATACCTGAATGCAAAAGGTGGACAACGTACAGGTGGGTCATCCCCAGCCGAGAAGTCGATGGAGATGGGGCTGGATTCACAGAGCCCCCAAAGCGGGGGCCTGGAAACGCCGACTCGCGCTTCGCTTCCGTCTGTGAAGGCAAGCGGGGCGGCACCCCAGACCTGGCCCGTCGGAGGCTGCTCCCAGAGGCGTGGACGACGACCACTGATGGGCTGGCAGCACCGGGCAGACAGTAGATGGCCCAGATGTGTTTAAAAAACAGATGTTTGCTTACACAGAAGTCAATCAAAATATGGACGGGCCCTTCCCCAGGGCCTGAATTCAGCATTTCCTGTGAACTGGCCCCGGGTCCCCGGGTCCCATCCTTTCCGGAAATGGGGCACACGTGACCTCCACAGCCCGCGGCTGCACTAATGGCACCACTTTGCTCACTTTCGTGTCTTCCCAGGATGTGCCAAGTTTCTTTCATCCTTCTTATCTATTAGCTCACTGAAGGCAACGTTTGTGCCGTGTTCACACTCACGGTGAGTGTCACAAAGTAGAAGTCATCGACTCGTCCCGAAACCTGCAGGGGTTGTGATGACCACGGCACGTGCTGCTTGCCATCAGCTGTAGGGACAATTGACAGCAAAGCTGGGGATTGGCGAGTTGCGTGAGCACGGCCTGCATTTCCAGCCCTAAGCCTGGATGGGGCGAAGAGAAACCTAGGAGTTACTTTCTGTCCTTGTCCCCAAGCGCAAACTAGAGAAGTGAAATCTCCACTGGGGGTTGTGTCATTCGAGGTCAGCGTGGACTGAGGCAGGCATTTGGCACATGGCACGAAGTTTCAGTGAACTGGGAAGTGAAGACTTGCCCGTAAAAGGCGAAGGATGACAGTAGTTTTCAGCGTGTAATGGATGCTGAAAACTGTCATGTCACTCTGCAGGCACGAAGGCTTCCCAGCAGATGTCTGCAGGACCCACCCGGCCTGTGGGGAGGAGCCCAGAACTCAGAACCCGCAGTTGCATGATCAAGGCTCGTCTCTGACACTAATTGGTTCGAACAAGGACATAAATTCAGTGGCTCTCAACTCCCCCATAAAACGACTCCAGCTCCTACTGAGTTTGCAGCATAAAATCACAAAGAGAAAACCAGCACCGCAAAGTTACTCGTCCACATGAGGTGTAGGCTGACCAGACACCCCATTTTAAGCAGGACAGACAACAATTGTCCTGTCCCGTGTCAAACAGGACATGTGGTCAGCCTCCTGACACCTTGAATTTAGCCCAGTGAGACCAGGCTGACCAGACGTGCCGTGTGAAATGGGACAGGACCGTTGTAGTCTGTCCCGTTTAAAATGGGGTGTCTGGTCGGCCTAATTAGTTGCAACCTAAACCTAAAACCTTCCAATGGAACCTTCCTTCTCAAAGCCACGGGGATGAGAGGTGGCCTTGGGTCACCTGGGTCACCGCTGCCCCTTGGCAACAAAGCCCCACTACTCCTGAGTGTCCCGGGCGCTCCATGAGTCTCCGTGGGAAATCGGAGCTTCCCTGCAACTTAATGTACTTCAGCTGCGCCTGCGCCCTGACACTGTACCCACTCTCTAGGTGACACGTTTCATCAGACTGTCAAACCAGTGGTTACGTCGTCACACACGGTCAGGGGTGCAGTGTCACCTGGGCCACCCCGGTGGCCTTGTCTCCTCATTATCACAAGCAGAAAACCTTGTGGCGGGGATACATCCCAGCAAACAAAACAGAAGGCTTCCTCACGGCGGCATGCATGGGGCGGAGATGTGCAAGTGCCTCCATTCAGATTAAAGGCTGTTAATAGAAACGCCCCCGGGCACGTGTACCCGGCAGCAGACCTCGCCCCCCGGGCACGTGTACCCGGCAGCAGACCTCGCCCCCCGGGCACGTGTACCCGGCAGCAGACCTGTGGAGAACGCGTTTCGGCCTGCTTGGTGCTCTCTGGCTTCCTCTCGGATCCTGGGCATGGGGTCAGCTGTCCCGTAGTTGCATCCCGGCCGTGCCCTGTGAGCGCTCTGCCGTCAGCCTGTACTGTACGTGGTTTCCTTGGGCCGTGTTGGCGGAGCTCACACCCTCGCGCTTGCAAATCCCTGCTCTGACCTGCCCTTTTTGGAATGTTCTGGGAGCAAAATGTTACTGTGATGAGTTTCTGAAGGTGATAAGGGAAGGCAGACGGGGCGTGGGAGGCGTGAGCCGAACGGGTTCCACGGGGCCTTGTATGTGTCTGGGGGGAAAGAAATACGCCCTCCGTTGGGCTCCGAGGTGGCTTTGCCCACGAGTCAGCCCTGACCCAGGCTTCTCTCCTCAGCACCCGCTGCAAGGACGTGCGTGACCCCAACTCGCACAGCCCCTGCAATCTGGGAGTGGTGGGAGGAGGACAGCAGAGGCGAAGAACTGTCTCTCCCTCCCTCTCTCTCTCCCTCCCTCCTTCTCTGCCTCCCTCCCTCTCTCTCTCTCTCCCTCCCTCTCTCTCCCTCTCTATCTCTCCCTCCCTCCCTCCCCCTCCCTCTCTCTCTCCCTCCCTCTCTCTCTCTGTCCCTCTCTCTCTCTCCCAGGTTCAATTTCATGAATTTTGGAGGATGAAAAATAAATGATTATCCATTTTAAGAAGCTAAGAAAAGGAGTCATCACAGAGACTCCTGCATTTTACACATAATATCTCACTCAGTTGTCATGCTCTCAGTGAGAGACGTGCTATTCTATTGTCGCATTTTGGAGGAAACTGAGGCACAGAGAGGTAAATAGATTGCCCGAAGTCACACAGCCAGCCCCGGGCTGGGAATCACGCCGCGGGCGGGGCCTCCCCGAGATAACCCGCGCGAGGAGAGAGAGCCCCTAACGTGCGCCTCGTGGGCCCCAGGGGTCCCTGTCCTGTTTCGTTACCCTAGTCCTTATCTCCCCTAAAGGAGTCCCCTGGTGACACCCACGTTTTAGTGTGGCCCCCGAGGCAGGAGGTGCCTCCTCAGGTTCTGTCTCCTGCGAGTTCGGTGCCTCTTGGCAGGACACACCCCCGATCCGGCCTCGGATTACGGCCCCGGTGTGGGCGGTGGGATCCTGCCCATCAGGGCTCCTTCCTGCAAAGCGGGTCGCGCCTGTGGTCCTCAGCGGTGACTCCCAGGCTGCTGTGCTCCCCCACGTCCCAGCTCCCCTCCCCCAGGCTTTGCTGTTCCACTCAGTGCGGCCACTCTGCCCTCATTTGTGTGTGCACACGTGTGTGTGTGTGTGTGTGTACATATGTGCATATACATTGCTGACATTGGGACCCAGATCATTCTGTCTTGTGCGTGGCATCAGCACCCCCAGTCTCCACCTGCTAGATGCCCCACCCTGTTGTGACACCTCAGAAGGTCTCTACACTTCACAGAAGAGTCCACCTTTGAGAGCCCCTGGGCTAGATTTAGACCTTAATCCTGGCCACGCTGCAGCTGCCCTACCTTTCTCTGTCCCATCTGCCACTGTGGACCCCGCTGACCTTGAGGACATGTCCCCTGTGGCCACAGCCTCACACTCCAGTCCCAAGCCTCCCTTGGTCTCCCCGCTCTGCGACCTACCCCGGACTGGGAAACCAGGGCCGCCCGGGTGCCGAGTTGACGAGACTGTGGGAGCCCCCGGACACTGAGCCTGCCCTGTCTCCTGGCACCTCCGGAGTCCTGTCCCGGGGCCCGGTCTCTTCTCCAAGTCCCTGTGTGCAGATGTCACCCCTGGTCCCCCTCATGTGTTGAGAGAGCCCCCATCCTTCACATCCAAGCCTTGAGCTAGGCTAGAATCTTGGATTCGGGGCCACCCAACCCCGCACCTTGGCGTTTCTTTCTTGGTGCCAGACTTACCAGGCCGGGGACCCGGCAGGGCGCAGGGGAGTGAGCCCGCCCCTCAGCTTTTGAGGACACAGATCGGAATGCAACTGCTCTGTGGGACAGCCCATCTGCTGGTGGCAACAGCTGGCTGTTGTGTGCCCACCTCGAAACCAGCTGGTGGCAGAGTGCAGAAGCACTTCCTCAGGGAAGCACTTAAACCGAAACGTTTGTAATTTGAATAATTTTGCTCTGATGCAGTCCATCTGCTCTGCACAGTTTAATGCAGAGCAATACGCACGAGTCTATTCCGACCACTAAGTCATGGTCTTTTATATTGTCACAGCCTCTTGCGACCCCACACTGGGGGTGACCCCAGGAGAATAAGTCAGCCCATGGGATCTGCCGGCCTCAGCAGGACAGGCGGAAGCAGCACCCCAGGAGATGTGGGCGCAGCACTTCATGCCCATTGAGACACATTGTGTGTTGCACAATGTGATGGCCAATTTATGACAGCTTGACTGGGGTGTCCAGACATTTGGCCAAACATTATTCTGGGTCTGTGAGGGTGCTTCTGCATGAGGTGCACATTTTAAATGAGTAAAGCAGATTGTCTGTCCTAATATGGGTGGCCGTCCTCCAGTTCGCCACAGACTGAAAGTTTGTGTCCCCACACAATTTGCATGTTGGAATCCTAACCGCCACTGTGATGCTATTAGGTGATTGTGTCACGAGAGTGAAGCCCTGATGAATGGGATGAGTGTCCTTGTCAAAGGAACCCCACAGAGCTCCTTTGTTCCTTTTGTCACGTAAGGCCACAGTGAGAAGGGGACTGACTCCCTTTGAACCAGGAAGGAGGTCCTCACCAGATCTGCAATTGCCTTAACCTTGGGCTTCCCAGCCTCCGGAACTGTGAGAAGTAAATGTTGGCTGTTCCAGCCACTCAGTCCGTGGTGTTCTGTTACAGAGGCTTGAATGGATTCAGACACAATCAATGAAGACCTGCCCAGGAAAAAAGGCTGGACGAGAGAGCACTTGTCCCCCCTCACTGCGGTGCTCCTTGTGGCCTTCGACTCCAGCTGAGAAGTGGCTCTCCCGGGCTCTCGGGCTGCCAGCCCTCACGCCGAGCTGCACCCTCCGCCCGCCGGTCTCCGGCCTGCCCCCCGCAGATCTCGGGACTTCTCAGCCACCAATTCCTTGCGTGAAGGTTCTGTTTCTCTGAACGACCCTGACTGAGACAGACAAGATGCACAGGACAATACTGCCAATGAACAATGCCCCAGAGGTGACACTACAGCCCTGTCAAGCTGCTAACCATTAGCTCTCTCTGCACACGGTGGAGTGTGAGTGGTACACACACACGGTTTCAAATTTCCGAGAATCTAAGACGAACAACGTTTCATTTCATCTGAACTTGGGGGAAGGCAAACAGCATCAGAGAAAGAACAAACTCCCGCATGAAGTAAGAGAGTTCTTGGTGTTCTTAGCACAACTTGGGGCTTGATTTAATAATAAATGTCTCGGGAGGACTGGATGGCAGGTTAAAATAAAAATAATTACCACGATAATGTTATAGACCCAACCTATTAAATCTCAACTGAAATGCTTTCTATGCCCAAGTTCGTATATAGATATTGTAAAGATTTTAGAAATTTCATGTAAGCAAAGCGAAAGGGGGAAAAATCATAATGTTTCACGATTCCCAACGACAACATAGTTAGCATTTGGCGTGTGCCATTCAAGCCCCGCTCCCCCTCATTTGTGTGTGCGTGCACGTTTACACGTGCGTGTGCGCATGTGTGTATGCACAGATACGTATGCACACGTTTGTATAATACATATATGGGGTCATACTACGCATATACACACTATTTCGTCCTATTTTCTATTTTTAGTTAATACGTGTCATGGATGGCTTGGCATGCTATTACTTTCACCATGATTCCGGGGGGCTCGGTGAGGGCTCCCAGTTACTGTGTTGTCCCCAAGACCCAGCTCTCCTCCGCCCCCTCCTCCGACCCGAGGCAGGTACCCGAGCTGCTGGGGACATTCTTACGCACACATTGCCCCCACCTTTGCCTGGACGGTTTCCACAGGATAAGCAAGGTCAAAGACTAGGCAGGCTTTTGAGACAGGCTGCCAAATCGCCCCCCAGAAGGTTCTACCACCCAGCAGCTCCTCCCAGCAGGGTGTGTGCCCCTCTATTCCCATTGCGAGGGCAGTCACCGCTTGTCTTGGTGCGTACGGGGACCTGGGCACTCACCACTTTGGGACAGTTAGGGACATTTTACTCAGATTACTTTTCCTTGAGAGATTTGCATCTTCCTTGCAGCAGTGATCACCCCTCCAGCCAAACTGGGCTAAAGAAGCAAGCAAAGATTTACTGATGAGAAAGCCATTCCCGCCGTGCTTCCCCATGATGGACGTGTAGACCGCCCTAACTGCCTCTGGCTAGATGGACTGTTCCTGTAAGTTCCCACGACAGCTACTTACTTGTCATGATCTCTGTTGTCAAGCATGTATTTGCTGATTGGAATTGTAACGAGAGCTCTCAGGGGCCTTCCCACGGCAACAGCAAGATGATAGAACATGAATCTTGCAAGCTGGCCACATTTTCATGACCCAGATCTGCCCCATGTCATTGGGTCAACTCACACGTGGCCTTGTGTGTCCTCACCTTTCAGTTGGAGTGGACGACCTGACTTCCATGAAATCAGGAAAATGATTCCATCTCACACCGTTAACGTCAGGATCCAATAAGATCATGGAAACTACAAAACTGTTGATTGGTATTGAATTGGTATTGAACAGAGTGAAATCATAGAACTCTGCACGCCCTTCCCCGGACTGCTGTCACAAAGTACCATAGATTGGGTGGCCGAAACAACAGAAATTTGTTGTGTCACCGTTCTGGAGGCCAGACGTCTGAGATCAGGGTGTCGGCAGAAATGGTTCCTTCCGGTCCTCTGTCCTTAGCTTCTAGATGGCCGTTTCTCCTGGTGGCTGCACATTGTCTTCCCTCTATGTCTATCCGTGTCCAAATTTCCCCTTTCTATAAGGACATCAGTCGTATAGGGTTAGGGCCCACCCTAATGACCTCTATAACGACCCCGTCTCCAAATAAGGTCACATTCTGAGGAACCGCGGGTTAGAACTTTCCCATATGAATTTTGAGCCTTCCCCTAGCACAACGGCCAGCCCTCCGAGAAGGTGCGGGAAGGTTTCACAGCAGCCCGCCCGGAAGCAGATGGTTTCAGGCCCGAGTCAGACCCAGAGCGTCCCCCGGGCCACGCAGACCCACACGGGGCCCAGCTTGGGAAGGAAGTTTCCGAGGAGGTGTCCCACCTGGCAGGCCGGGCCCCCCGAGCGTCCCCGCAACTTGCTTCCGTGGACGTGCATTTCAGATCGTTTAACGTTTTGAATTACCTTCCCCGGTGCTTGTGCCCCCAAAACTCAAGGCTGTCTCTTCAGATTATTAATTCCCCCCCAGCCTGGGCACCAGCTCTCCGGCAGCCCAGTCAGGCCTTCAGGCTCCTTTGTCCCTCGGTCTTTTTTGTGAAAAACGGGGACTCACGGGCTCTGTGTGCCCCTGTCCCTACCCCCCGAGGAGCTCGTCTGCTGGCGGTTCAGCTAACTAGGTAATTCCTGACATAGATGCAAGCGGGGAATGACGAGGGTGACTGCTATGCATTGTGTCCGGCAGGCTCAGGCGCAAGGAAAACCTTGTTGAAGGGTCTCGTGGGGGTGGAAAATGGAGGGTGGCCATCAGAAGTCAGAGAACGTAAGAAAATGGGGACGAACCATTTCTCCGAGCTGCTCTGCGTGGAAGTCACGGAACGCTGTGCATGGGGGCCGTGAGTTTTTCCTGAAACTTCGTAGGTGCTGGTCTACCAACCCTGACTTTCTGGAAGTGGGTGTGCTGGATTCCAAGGGTGCAGCACCTCTCACCAGGTCACCAGAATCAAAGGGACGGCCCGGCCTCCAAGGCCGACCCGGGTCCCGCCAGGTCAGCGAGCGGGCTGCGCTCCTGCACCCCGGCAGGCCAGGTAGTGGGGCTGGGGCTGGGGCTGGTTCCCACACCGTGATCGGGTGCAGGCCAGACAAGAGCGCAGCCGTTCCCACCGTCATTTCTCGAGCACTCTTTTAAAAAATAATAATTTTATTAAATGTATTGGGGTGACATTGGTTAGTCAAATGACCTAGGTCTCAAGCGTGCAGTCCTGTAACACATACCTGTGTGTTTGCCATCCACGGTCCATTCCCTGCCACCACCCTGTGTTTGACGGCCCTTTCCGTCTTCTGCCACCTCCGTCCCCACCCCCGGTCACCGCTCCACTGTTGCCTGTGTCTGTGAGTTCTTGCTTCTTTGTTTGTCTTGTCCATGTTTTTTCCATTAGTTTTATAACTAAAACTGAACTTTCTCAAGCACTCCTGAGGTTTATCCTCCAAACAAAAGCAACTGTGCCATCCAGAAGCTTCTAGGCCCCGTGGCCTGTGCCGGGTGTCCTCCTGGGGAGCCACTCCTGCCTGGGGCTTCTGAGGCCAGGAAAGAGCTCTCCACATCTGGTCTGATGAGGGGCAGTGGGCGTGTGGGCGTTAGAGAGGGGGCGACAATGAGAAAGGACCTGAGCACCACCTCCCTCGGTGCCTGTGACTCCCCACAGCTCGGTTAGTGTTCACCTCGGCTCACTCATTCAATGTCAAGTTCACAGAGTCTCCTGTTTCCCAGGTTCTAGATCAGGTTATTCTTACCTCTGCATATGGAGTCTCTGGTGCTCATATCTTTCCAAGATATAGTGAGTCCATCTCTGCAGAAATTGCTCACGTGTTATGCCTGCTTTTGAGTTCAGTGCCTTACGTACGTGATAGGTGCCCGATTTTCTCCCGACTTGGCAGATCCTGGGGTCCACAGCGCACGCATTCCCCATTCCTCTTCTCCCCTGCTGTTTCAATTCTGATCTGTGTTAGGTATCCACCAGGGAGCTCTGGACAGCCCCAAAAGGTGGGAATGCCCAGGGCTGAGGCAGGACCTAGAACTGGCCATGAGATAAGAAGAGATGCCAGTTGGAGACGGCTGAGAAAAAAAAATTCTTTTATTCCTGATTGTAGTTGATGGAATTGTGTCCTTCACAAAGGTATGTTCCAGCCCTAACCCCAGCACCCGGGACTGTGACGCTTTTGAAGATGTGGTAGTTGCAGATCATCAAGTTAAGATGAGGTCAGACTGGGCCAGTGTGGGCCCTAAGTCCAATGGCTGGTACCTTTGTTAGGGAAAGGGGAGGGATATTTGGCCACACCGACCCAGAAGGGACACCCAGGGGAGATGGTCCTGTGAGGATGGAGGCAAGAGTAGGAGTGATGAAACGACAAGCCAGGGACACAACCTTGTTTGCAGACTCCCAGCTTCCAGAACGGTGTGACACAGTACACTCCTGCTGTTTTAAGTCACCGGTTTGTGGCTCTTGGTTAGGGCAGCCCCGGCAAACTGACACACTGATTAAAGGCGAAGGCAGCACAAGCAGAAGCTTGTCTTTGCCCTGGTAGCACCGCTGATTCCTGCTCTTGTTTGAGGTTAGGATGCCTGGAGTTACAGCAGTCACTTCGTGACCGTGAGGCATGAAGCTGACGATGTGTCCTAAGCACGGCGGAGCGGGAGGATAGACAGAACTGGGGTCTTCCGAAGCTGTCGCTCAACGTGCTACCCCACCTGCCTCTTCACGTGTGCGTTGTGCAACCAACAGCCCACGCCTCATCAGCTGCTTTCTGGAAGCATTTGTTGTTATTCGCAGCTGAAAGCATTCCACACTGACCCAGCACCTCCATCTACGACTCCCCTCCGAAATCTAACTCTCCCATCGCTCTTGGCTCAACTGCAGATGCGATCATGTCCCAGTCCCCTTGCCAATGATGTCCAAACTCCACCTCACGTCCAGCCTCATCTCCTATCTAGCTCCTTCCTGCCCCTGCGCGCAGCACGCCACGCCACTCCCCACCTGTGTCCCCCGGGGCTGTCTACATGCAGCTGCTGCTCAGGAGGGGGAACGACATCCGTCTGCACTCTCCACTGGACCCCAAATCTAAGAGGGGCCGCACGACGTCACTGGGGTGCAGGGGTTTCACGTTCGGTTTGGCGGTGACGAGGCTTAGCAACACCAGACATTCGCCCGGTGGCGTATGTCACAGCAGAAACGATGGGCCCGGCCCTGGCTTGTCCGGCTCTGAAACCTGCGGGTAGATGAACGAATGAGTGAATACATGAATGGAAGTGAGGAAGCTCCGTCCAGAGGTTGGAAACAGGGGTCACGGCGCTTCTCCATGTCTCCTGCTCATCATGGAAATGAAAGACTTCTAGAAGGGCTTTTCTGTCTCTCCATCCTCGGTGTTTGTGTTCAGTCTCTGCAAAGAGCTCTAGAGCGGTCTCCGGAACAGCCATGGAAATCACGAGAAGAACACTCTCAAGCACACGTCCGTGGGCAGCAGGAAGTGGTGGCCTTCAGCATCTCTCCCTCACTTTGACACCATGTTTATTGTTGTTTTGTTTAATGCTGATTGTGCTGGGCAGGTTGGTAACTTGGAGAGTCACAGAGAAATGGTGATGGCATCTGTCTTTGCAGCACCTAGACGACCCGGTAGAATTTTCTACATGGTTCCAATGAAGAACCCAAAAGACTAGACTGAGAGCCTCCCGCAGAACGTGGAGGCCCTTTCTGGATAATGGAGAGGCCATCTGTGTATTGACCCTTGGACCAGGGTGGGTGGAAAATGAAGACATAACAAAGCACATGTCCTCCCTGGGGGCACCCACATGGGACCTGGCACGTCTCTGAAGGGCTCTCCATGGGTTCTCCAGAAGCCGTGGCCCCCGCTGCCGCAGGGCCCGCTGAGCAGGGCTGTGGGCGCCAGGCAGTGGCCATCCAGGCCCAGGCTGCTCCCTGCTGTGCTGACAGCAGCTGGAAGCTTCCTTGAGAGCCGCAGCCCACACCGACAACTGCTGGCCACTCTTTGGAAGGCTTTTTTCCCTGGCAGATAATTCTGAGTCAAAAGAACAAGCATGTTGAAAACCCATCCAAGGAAAGTTGTTAGTAAGTGTGAGCAAGGCTGGCGCTAACAGCGTTCGTCTCATGAGAGCCCCGGGAAGGGCATGGTTGCTCGCATTTGTTTGAGGCCGCCGGGGCCTTACCTTGCACGTGCCATGTGCTCCCACGTGTCTTCCAGTGGTCACCCCACCAAAGCCTGCAGTGAGGTCCCATTCAGCACAGCTGACCAGCAAATGAAGACCAGGTAGTAGGAAGGAACGTTCTCTCTCCTGTATTCATTCTCAGCAGAACTGTGTTGGTGACTGAGCAGCAAGGAAAGCATCTTTCTGACAGGGTCACAGTTCTATTGTCACTTAGCTTTTTTGTCTCCTCTGGTGTCTAAAATAGGACAGCAGTAGGCCCCTGTGTGCAGGAGCTTGTGAAGACATGAAATGAGTTACCCGAAGTCCTTTGACTATTGCAACCGTGTATGATCTGACCAGTCGTTCCTTCCCATGGGCAGAAGCATCTCCGTCATTGATCGGATGGTGTCCATAGTCAATAAACATAGATGTCTACTGAGTCGACCCCATCGGTTAGGAAGGATTGGATTTACAGCGTTAAGTCGAAGGATGGGTGTTGGTCTAAGTGAGATAACAGAATTCTGTACACACATACACACAGGCAGACACATACACAGATACACACAATCAGGGACACACACATTCAAGTTTGTGTTTACACACATAGACCTATGTACGTGCATATATAATAGCATGTACAATATGGGAAAATATATATGCAGGACGTCTAGTGCCATGGTTAAGAGCACTGACTCTGAAGAGGTGTGTGAGCTTAAACTTCATCTTCACCCCTGTGCTTCTTGGTTTGCTCACCAGCAGAAGGAGGGTAATAGTAGTTTGCACCTCAAAGGGTTCTTGAGAGCATAGAATGAGCTAGTATGTGCAAAGGCCTTAGAAAAGAAGCCACCCTGCAGGGAGGGCTATAGAAGTACGTACTCACTAGGAGACTCCCTCTCTATTAGAAGGACAGGGTGCCCTCTCTGGGTCTGGCTGGGCAGCCATGCATCCTGCAAACCCACCAAAGGCCAAGAAGAGAGGATGGAGGTGACAAGTGACCATCAGTTTCCGTCTTGCCTGTATCACAGGTTTATTTTTGTTTTTGCTGGCGTGAATATTTGATTAATAGTATTTGTATCCCTCATTAAGAAGCAGCCACCCTGGAACCAGGGACAGTTTGGCCTCACAGTTTTCTCCCTGGAGTAGAGAACACTGCTGGGTGCATCGTAGGTGCTTAACAAGTACGTGCTGAAGGGATGGTACGTGCGTCTACTGCTCGTACTGCTACTACCCCCGTTGTCAGGACAGGATTTAGTTCTCTACATCCCAGGTTATTATGCTGAAATGTGAATTTGGGCTAGAAAGGATATCCCATGGAGATAAGCCAAAAACGTCACCATCATCCATTATCATCATCATCATCAATCAACTCTGTTCTGAAGAAAATAGACTAAAACATCAAAATAAATTAAAAGTTAAAAATTAAAAAATTGAGAAGAAAAATAATCAAGGCTTTGTTCTACAGAAACTGTAAAATCAGCTAAATACTGGGAAAATTTATGTGGAAAGCAGAGCAAGTAGTCCTAGCAGGTGGTGTCCAGTCATTCTCAGTCAGCAATAACTTCCAAGAAGCCGAGAAT